>PVKE010043627.1:0-13301 GCA_004027555.1 Craseonycteris thonglongyai | reverse complement strand
TTGTCTTCAGTGCATATTTATTTCTATTTTACTTTTTGACAGATAGAGAGACAGAGACAGAGACAGTCAGAGAACCGAACTGTGGGAACTCCCCAGTTCAGCACGTGGGTCCTGCCTGGGCCGGAGCCGGGATTCGATCCTCGGTCCTCATGGCCTCAAAGCGAGCGCTCAACCCGCTGAGCCGTCCCGGCTTTCCCTATATCTATTGTTTTTGACAGAGATAGAGACACAGAGAAGGAGAGGGCCCAGAGCAGGCTCCATAGTTGTATGGCATCAGTTTTCAACATAGTTTCATTCCACAGGTGGGCGGGGCTGCACAGGGCAGGAACTGGACCGGGGTCTTGCCCCGGTGAGAACTGAACTGGGGGCACTCCCCAAGCATGTGGGTCAGCACGGCCAGGGCCGGGATTCGATCCTCAGTCCCTGGGGCTGCAAAGTGAGCGCCTAACCCACTGAGCCATCCCGGCTTTCCTCATTTATTTTTTTTTAAAGATTTATTTTTATTGTTTCTGACAAGGCGGAGGACCCAGAGCAGTCTTCATAATTGCACGTTATTAGTTTTCTACATGGTTTCATTCCACAGGTGGGAACGGGGCTGTGCAGGGCAGGAACCTGCACAGGGCCTCCCACATGGGAAGCTCGCTGGGGCACACACCACCCCAGTTCAGCATATGGGTCACACGAGCCAGGATTCCATCCTTGGAATCTGGAGCTGCAAGATGACCCATCAACCTACTTAGCCATCCCAGCATACCCAGTCCTTTTCCTTTAAAGCAGGAGTGTCCCAATATATATATATATATATATTTTTTTTTTTTTTTTTTTTTTTTTTAAGATTTATTGATTTTTGACAGAGAGAGACAGAATGAGGAGGGCCCAGAGCAGTCCCCACAGTTGACAGCATTAGTTTTCCATACAGTTTCACTCCACAGGTGGGCACAGGGCTGCGCCGGGCAGGAACTGGGCCAGGAGCCTCCCACAAAGGTTCTGGCAGGAACTGAACTAGGGGCACTCCCCAGTTAAGCATGTGGGTCCACATGGGCCAGGGCCTGCATTGGATCCTTGGTCCCCCGGGGCTTCAAAGCGAGCGCTTAACCCGCTGAGCCATCCCAGCTTTCCCACCAATATATTTTTTAAAGATTCATTTTATTGATTTAGGAGAAAGAAGGGGGTGGGGGCAGAGCAGTCTCCACAGTTGTACATCATTAGTTTTTTGACATAATTTCACTCCACACAGGTGGATGTGGGACCGCACAGGGCAGAACCGAACTGGTGGCCTCTTACGGGAGGGGAGATCCTGGTGGTTTTGTATGCTGCAGTTCAGCATGTGGGTTTGCACTGGGGACCTCAGGGTTGCAAGTCAAGCACAACCTGTTGAACCATCCCGGCACCTTCCAATCTTTTTTACTTGGGCCACATTGGAAAAAGGCTGTTTTGGGTCACACACAAAAAATACACTAAGGATAGCTGGTAAGGAAAAAAAAAAAATTCTCAGTGTTTTAAGAAAGTTTACAAATTCGTGTTGGGCCGCATTCAAAAGCTGTCCTGGGCCCCATGCCGCCCAGGGGCCTCGGATTGGACAAGCTTGATTTAAAGGTTTTACTAAGGATTTACAAGGTGACCAACTGGGAATTACAAAGTTTGGGGAAGTCAGAAAAAGACCTAAAGATGTGCTCTCTCAAGAAGCGTACTATTGAAACTCCCATGTTTCAGAACTCAAAAAGTCTAAACACTGCTTAGGTGTCATCAAAGCCTATTGTTGGAACAATAGTGCCATCTTCTGTGGGAGTCCGACTTCTAGATTGGGAAGCTGTAAATGGATAATCCCTTCGGAGTCCGCCCGCACAGTTAGTCCCTGCTCCTGGGTCTCTTTCCACACCGGTTCTGCCCCTCCCGGTTCTCCCGGCATCGGAGAACGATTGGACCCGCTAAGCCGGTCCCGCCAGCTGCTCCAGGGATCCGGACACACCCAGTTTCCCCGCCCTAAGGGTAGTCACCCTCAATCGCCTTGGCTCCACCCTGCCCTGCCACCTCCAGACTCATTTTTCCACCGTAGCTCCGCCCATTCTCCCTCAGCCCGCCCCCTCTACTAAAGACTCAAGGTATCTGGTGGATATGGGTTTTTCCGGGAGAGACCACGCTTCTTAAACTCCCCAACGGCTCCGCCTTCCCGCAGGATCCTGACCCTTCCCAGCGTGCCCGGCGATTCCAGCGTGCGAGGCCCTCGGAGGGCTAGGCCCCAGGGCCTGGCTTAGGGGTGCAAGGGGCAGTCTGGGAGTTGTAGTTCACTATTCCACGAGGGCGACTAGAGGTTGGCTGTGGAAAGGACTCGTTGTCCCAGCGTGCCTTGCGCCTCAGTCCGCGCGCTCGCTGCTTCTCGCTCTCCCTCCCTCCCTCTCCCTTGCTTGCTCGCGCTTTCGCTCGCGCTCTTCTCAGGAATCGAAGGGGTTCTGGCCATAGTCTGTGGCTAAGGAGACAGAGGCGGCGGCTCAGGGGGACGAGGCTGCAGTGGTGGTGGCGGCGGGAAGATGTCGGGCGAGGACGAACAGCAGGAGCAAACTATCGCCGAGGACCTGGTCGTGACCAAGTATAAGATGGGGGGCGACATCGCCAACCGTGAGTGCGGCCTCAGGGGTACGGGGATCTAGGCTAAGAGGGAAAGGCAAGGGAGATGATACTGGGCTGGCCCTGGAGGGGCTGGAGCGGTGAGGTCATGTGGAGTGAGCTACTGAGGGCCCCGCGCCGGTCCGCTGGGGTTGGCGTAGTGGGAAGACTCCGTGTCGCGCCTGGGACTGGAGCGTCCAGGCCTGGGCTGGAATCTGCAGGTGCGGGCCAGCTACGGGGAAGAGCTCAGAACAAGGTCCCTGACTGGCGCGGACCTTAGGACGTTGGTAAAGAGGCAAGGCTCATCTCCTGTCCCTCACCCTTTGGTCCGGATCACTGCCGCCTCTAATCCTGGCAGCGGCAAGGCCACCACGAAAAGGAAACACCCAGATGTTAGCGACCCAAGCGCCCCTCTATTTTGTCGCGGCGTCCCAGGCCTCAGGAGCCGAGCCAGCACGTGTTGCCGCGTCCCTGTGCGGATCACTGGCTGCCTTTTTCCTCCGCTCTTGTTCCTGACGTGCTTTGCTGAACTGAAGTCTTTCGTTCTTCATCTCTTTTCCCTGGTAGGGACCCCATTTTACCCTTAGGCCAGCTCAGGGACCGTTGGAGGAAACCCCTGGAGCTCCTCACACCGTCTTTGAGATAGAGCTAGCCTTTCTTGAAGTTATTACGTAGTACCTTCAGTCTGTGCAGATAGCCTTCTGCCTTAGCCTTCAGATTTGATGATTTCAGGGGCTTGACAACTCTAAAAGTATTTCATTTGAGGTCCTCACCCCAACTAGACAACTCGTGAGTAGTACTGGGGGGGCGAGGGGGGGCGTACTGATTTTAGTATCTTAGAAGTCATCCTTATTAGGATTGCTCTGGCTTTCTCTGCAGCTGCCTACCCCATTAGGCAGATATCATATTTTCTATTTTTTCTATTTCCAGTTCACCTTTCCAATTTAAAACCCAGTAGAGAAGGTAGAAAGTGCTTGCCTTTGGGCTTTTAAATGGTTTTGACAGTATAGATAGGAATTTAGGATGCCTCTGTCCTATGGCTGAAAACCTGAGTTTCAGGCTTTCAAAGAATCACCAAGAGTTAGATAACAAAAATCCAACCTGAAATGGATGGGCCATAGAGATGCTTTGTAATATAATAGACAGTATGGTACCCCCAATTTTGGTACATTTTTCTATTTTCTATTAATGGTTGAATCAGGATTTTTTTTTTTCAATTAATAACTTCTGAGGCACTTATTATCACAGATGAGTTTTAGAACTCTTTTGGGTCACATACCTCTTTGCAATCTGCTAAGAGCTATAAACCATGAGCCTGCTAAAAGCCCAGAGACCTTAGATTAGTTAAGTCCCCTTGGCTTATACACTTGTTTGTGAGGAAATAGGTCTACACATTGAATTAGTTAACACCTAATGGGGTGTCTGAGAAAGGAGAATGTAGCATTTCACAATGCATCAACTTCAAGTCAGCAATTCTGTGCCCACCTTCCTGTTGTCCCTGACACCTATAAATTTCCTTTAGTTTGCTTTGCATGTATGTGGGATACCTTAGTGAGAAGCCCCTAAAATTCATAATTCTGTGCTACCACACCACAAGTGTGATCTTTGGAAAGTCTCCCTTGCCTAGGGAGACAGATTATATATCACTAGTCAGTATATAAAGAAGGAAAGGGGGTGTTTTTATTTTTAAGATTTGAGAGAAGATTTGAGAGAAGGGAGAGGGCCCAGAGCAGTCTCCATAGTTGTACATCATTAGTTGTGACATAGTTTCATTCCACATAGGTGGAGGTATGTCCGTGTGTGGCAGGCACCAAACCGGGGCTTCTCACGTGAGGTGAGCACCTTCATTGCCATTCTGGCGGTTACCAGTTTGTGCCACAGTTCAGCATGTGGGTTTGCACAGGCTGGGGTGGGGATTCAGTCCCTGGACCTCGTGATTGCAAGGCAAATGCTCAACCTGCTGAGCTATCCCAGCATCCCAGGAAGTGTTGGTTTTATTTTAGGAAAGGAAGACAGAAATTTAGAGATTGTAGGTAGGTACAGTCCAAGAGGCAAAACTCGTTCCCTCTTTCAGCCTTAGGGTAGTAGCACTAGGGACTATTAGAAACTCTTGGGCCCAACTCCTAGGTATTGCTTGGATTGTAATTTAGACAACACATGGATTGACATGGTGGGATTCTGTCCCCAGGGGTACTTCGGTCTTTGGTGGAAGCATCCTGCTCAGGTGTGTCGGTATTAAGCCTCTGTGAGAAAGGTGATGCCATGATTATGGAAGAGACGGGGAAAATTTTCAAGAAAGAAAAAGAAATGAAGAAAGGTAAAAAATTAGTTATCCACTAATTTCCCAAGTTTGACCCTTATTCAGTCCTATTTGTCATAATGATGCAACTCTCATCCCAGCTCTACCTGAGGTATTTGGAAGTTTGGAATGACAAGTGGGTTACAAGCAGTTTCCTACCCAATCCAAACAGATTAAATTTAGGCAAGACCCTGAATAAAATCCTATTTTTCTGAGGGTAACAGGGTTCTGAGAGAGCAAGGCAATAAGGCTGATGATTCTCTTTACAGGTATTGCCTTTCCTACCAGCATTTCAGTAAATAACTGTGTATGTCACTTCTCCCCTTTGAAGAGCGACCAGGACTATATTCTCAAGGAAGGTGACTTGGTAAAAATGTAAGCTTAAGCCATTTTAGATCACTTGTCTTTTTCCTAAGGATTGACATAGTCCCAGTTGTTAATGCTGTACTCTGCTCTTGCTTTTCAGTGACCTTGGGGTCCATGTGGATGGCTTCATTGCTAATGTGGCTCACACTTTTGTGGTTGATGTAGCTCAGGTAGGTGGCCTGCTTTGAACTCTGTTCAGCCTGTGAGGAATAGGGGAGGGTGCACTGCTGCTTGCTTCTTATCCCCATTACCTACCACCATGTATGTTTTGAGAGAGTCTCTAGAGAAGTAAAAGGGAAAGGGGTTTTTTTCTCTCTTGCTCATTGGCATTGGGCACAAAGGTATTAACTGGATAACCAGCTGAGTTAAAGAGCTTTCCAAGAAGGCACTGATTGCATTTCTTTATCTACAGGGGGCCCAAGTAACAGGGAGGAAAGCAGATGTCATTAAAGCAGCTCATCTTTGTGCTGAAGCTGCCCTACGCCTAGTCAAACCTGGAAACCAGGTAAGCTGTTTAGTCCATTGCCAAAGCTTGATAGAGCCAAAGCTACACCAGGCAGCTACAGCTATTCTATACCGAACTGCGAACTTCGCCCACAGCCCCTTTTGTAAAACAAACAGCTTTTCAAATTAGCTACCTCTTTGGGTGGGATTTCTGTAAGAGAAGAAACAGAAACTAGAGAGCTTAATATTAAATAGCAGTTAACACTGAGTGCCTACCATACACAGTTCCATGCTGGGTATATAGAAATATATAGCACCTATAGAGATCCTTTTTCATGTCTTGGATGTGCGTCTTTCCCCCAAAATAATTTGAGGTAGACAGCTTACCATAAAACATTAAAATTAATTTTAAAGGGTTGTAAAACAAAAATAATAGAACCAGGAAACTAGTGGCAAAGAGAAAACAAAAAGTTCTGTACCTTGCAAGACAATATTAGGGATCATAAACTTTTCATGATTTAATAGCATTTAACATATTAAACTATCAGTGGAGACATTTCTCTAAAACTTAAATTTCCAGACTTATTCAGTGCTCTCTTTTCTTGTTCCTTTCTTCTTCTCACACTTTTAATCAGTTTTTACTTCATCCCCATTGTTACTTAACTGTTAATCATTTTCACTTAATCCTCTTATTATGACACCTATTTCATAGAGCTGTTACAAAGCACTTTGAACATTGCCTGGTACATAGTAAATACTTGTGTTAACTATTATTTTGCACATTGGTTATTTTTATTTATATACTATTGTGTCACTGGAAGGTAGTGTTGTCCAGTGGCTATTATAGCTATGACATCAGACTTCTGGGTTCTCACCCTGTTACCATCTCTTACTATTCAAAAATAACTTCAAGTTTAAATTTCCTCATCTATAAAATGGGAAAAATAAAATTGTGTCTTATTGTGTGGTTGTGATGATTGAGATGATCCTTACAAAGTGATTATCAAGTACCAAGCACATAGTTAAGTAATATTAGCTGTGATTAGTTAAACTCACTTTTCTTTTTTGTCCAAGAACAATAGCTTAGGTGAAGATCAGATCATGTTTGAAAGAGGTAAGAAGGGGAAAATAAGTTTGCTGTCCCTTCTCAATATGTTAGAATGCCAGGTTTAATGAAATAAATAATGAACTTATCATAAAACATGGGTTTATACCAGGTTTTCAGTTAACTGGTTTAACCCTGGGCAAATCATTTCACCTTTCTGAGCCTCAGTTTCCTCATCTTCTAGATTGGGATATACCGTATTTTCCGGTGTATAAGACGACCCCCTAATTTTACAGTTAAAGCATAGGTTTAGGCCTATATTCGCTGTATAAGACTACCCCCGAGGCTGTAGTCTTATACAGCGAATATAGGCCTAAACCTATGTTTTAACTGTAAAATTAGGGGGTCATCTTATACGCTGGAAAATACGGTAGCTTTGTCCTATTCACCTTCCAGAATTGTTGTCCAATTAGACCATCTTTATGAAAGCACTTTGTAAAATCTTATGCAAATGTAAGGTATATTCACATTGTAGGGATGATAGGGCTATGATATGAAAAACCAATGAGACTTAATAGTGCTTGCTAAAGGATATTAAAACTCTCAGTTCTTTTGTGCTTATTCTCATGGTAGAGAACTTATTAGCTCCTGGTATCTTACCTTTTATTTGATTTTGTACTTCTAGAACACACAAGTGACAGAAGCCTGGAACAAAGTTGCCCACTCATTTAATTGCACACCAATAGAAGGTGAGACCTCAGATAACAGGGTTGAGGGTCTAAGTACTGAGTGATTTAGCAGAATTAAGGCTTTTTCTCCCTTGAGGATCCATCCTGGCCCTAGCACAGTCGGAGAAAAACCTCAGTGTCTTGGGTTTCCATAGCCAGGCTTTTTTCTCCCTCACTGCCTGCCCCACAAACTGCCTAGTGGGTGGATTTGGAAAACTTTTGGGATTCTAGATGTCTGGTGCCATAGGCTTTGTTCTGTTTATAGGTATGCTGTCACACCAACTGAAGCAGCATGTCATTGATGGAGAGAAAACCATTATCCAGAATCCCACAGACCAGCAGAAGTAGGTATCAATCCCACCCTTCACCTTCCTCCATACCAGACTAGTCATGAATTTTTTCTTCTGTACTCCCAACCTAATCTTGTTTACTTTCTCCTGTCAACTCCAGGAACTACTTATTCTTTATGGTTCCCTTTCTATTCCTTTTAGGAAGGACCATGAGAAAGCTGAATTTGAGGTACATGAAGTATATGCTGTGGATGTTCTCGTCAGCTCAGGAGAGGGGAAGGTGAGTGTTTACCAGAGCTAGCAAAGAGGGGTGATTGAGGGTGGTGTGTTCCAGGTGCACCAGAACAAATGTGACCTCACTCTTTTAGGCCAAGGATGCAGGACAGAGAACCACCATTTACAAACGAGATCCATCTAAACAATATGGGCTGAAAATGAAAACTTCACGGGCTTTCTTCAGTGAGGTCGAAAGGCGTTTTGATGCCATGCCATTTACTTTAAGGTATATTGCGTTTATCAAGGACATGACTTGGAACCAGTCTGACTCAGACCACACACCCAAAAATACCCTTCCCTTCTCCACTCCTCCCTCCTTCCCACCTGCCTAGACTTGTAGCTCCAGCCTGCATGCACATGTTCTCTTATTCTCCCCATCTCCCTCTCATTGAAGGGAAGGTAAAAGCAATCTTAAGCATGATTTCTGCTTGACAGTAGGAGCTGTTTAAACATGAGCAATCATTGAAAAATAAAGGCAGGGGGTTAAGGAAACTATTTATTTACTTATTTTCTATGAGAACCTACTCTTTATTTTTTTCCATATAGTTTCACTACACAGGTGGGCGTGGGGCTGCGCAGGGCAGGAACTGGGCTGGGAGCCTCCCGCATAGGCCCCAGCAAGAACTGAACTGGGGGCACACTTCAGTTCAGCATATGGGTCCTCCTGGGTTGGGGCCGGGATTCTATCCTCGGGCTCCAGGGCTGCAAAGCGAGCACTTAACCCGCTGAGCCATCCCAGCTTCCCCTAAGAATACTTCAATTTGTCTTCACCTACCTAGAGCATTTGAAGATGAGAAAAAGGCCCGGATGGGTGTGGTGGAATGCGCCAAGCATGAACTGCTACAACCATTTAATGTTCTCTATGAGAAGGAGGGTGAGTTCTAAAAAGTTTCACTTTGGACCCCTGGCTATATGGTCTTTCTCCCCACTGCTTACAGAAAAAGATTATGATAAGGGAACATTTTATCAAAACACTCTCTCTCCCATAGGTGAATTTGTTGCCCAGTTTAAATTTACAGTTCTGCTCATGCCCAATGGCCCCATGCGGATAACCAGTGGTCCCTTTGAACCTGACCTTTACAAGTCTGAGATGGAAGTCCAGGATGCAGAGCTGAAGGTGAGTGTGGGATGGAAAGTGGTGAGCATGTGGCAGCACCTGTCCTGGGAGTGAGAAATAAATGTCAGCAAAGTCCTATAAAGAGCTACAATATTAAGAGTAAGACTGTTTCCTCTACATTCCTCAAAATTTGTTTTCCTTCTTCCTCCTATTTTCCAGGCCCTCCTCCAGAGTTCTGCAAGTCGGAAAACCCAGAAAAAGAAAAAAAAGAAGGTGTGTTACTAACATCTCACTTTGGCAGGTTGAACCTGATCCCTCTTTATTCCATTTATCTGGGTCGTGGTGGGGTATAGATTTCTATATATCCTTATTTCCCTTCTCAGCCCTGAACTAGAGTTAGGATTTTTTTGTCCTTGGTCCCCCATACACTCAAGGTGTTGGAAACTGACAAGTCTCCCTCTTCTTTCCATGAATACAGGCCTCCAAGACTGCAGAGAATGCCACCAGTGGGGAAGCATTAGAAGAGAATGAAGCTGGGGACTGAGGTGGGTCCCATCTCCCCAGCTTGTCGCTCCTGCTTCATCCCCTTCCCACCACACCCCAGGCTCTGTGAAGTGCAGTTGTCTTCTCCACCTGGACCACCAGCAGAGCAGGGGTCTTTCCCATCCCAGTCCCCCAACCCAACCCCCTTCCAAGAACAACCATCTCCAACTGACTCTGGTCTTGGGAGGCCAGGCTTCCCAGCCACCGAAGACTACTTTAAATATTAAAAAATGGAATAATAAAATCAGGAGTCAAAATCCATCGTCTTCAAGCCCCTTTCTAGCCTTTTTCTACTACTCCCTGCTTGGTCAAGGTTTATGACCCTACAACAGAACACCAAGGAGGCTAAAGTAGCCACCACTGCTAAAAATTCAGCTGAAATTTTTTTATACACTCCGATGTCAGCATTTTCCCATCTGTCGGGGCTTGTTCTCTTTTACCACTCTTCCCAAGTATTTTATCTGGTCTCAAAATAGAGCGGAACTGTTCTTCAGATTGTTTTTTTTCACATGCAGCAGATTCTTTTTCTGATCCAAGCTGTCTGGTTAGGCCCCTCCCATTTTTAGGAGCGGGAGCCTGCACTTATCAAGGGATTCTCATCTATGAAGTGGATCCTCATTTGTAAACCTTTTTAGTGATTTTTGTTCTGCAGGACTTTAACCCTCACAAAACTATAAAGAAGAATTCTTTTCAACCTTGTCCATTTCTTTGGAGTTGGTGGGGTTTTCCCTTGCTCCATCTATAAACCTGAGCTGGAAGCTCAACTGTGGTTTTGTTCCCTGTTTGAAATATTTTGACCTCCCTCCCTTGAAAGAAAGACCAAGAACAAGAGGAGCAGACTGAAGAGATAACCCCTGGCTTTCTGAAGCTGTGGACTTGAATTGGATGAATTGCTAAGGGGGTTGGAGAGAAAGGTGATGAATCTCAGTACCTCTGGCATGCTGTCCCAGGGAACCAGGGCTCCCGCTAACTTATGAGGTTTTTAAACACATTGAAAATGACATGGTGTTAAAATAAATTTGGATTTGCTCATAATCATGTGACTGCTACTCATTGGATGGAGGTGGTGGGAATGTCAGTTGAAGCGATCACTTGGAGCTGTGTTTCTGGGTTGCCATATTCTACCTTTCTAAAACATGGAATACTTCCCCCAACCCCAAAACAAAATGGATTATCTGAATTAAAATTTTAGTAAATTTTCTATGGGAGTTTAATTTTCTAAAGTAAATCGACCTTATTACTGACCATTCGTTCAGGATTAGCACATTTAATGTGAGTTGCAGAAAACACTATGCAAGTGTTTATCTTGATTTAAGAAGAATGTCTTGAGTGTTAATGCAATTTTTCAGGGCCAACCTGAGATGAATAATTTATTAGATTTGAGTACTTAACATGTGAGGCATGCTGACCTAGAGGTATTGCAGTGAACAAAACGGGGTTCTTCGTAAGAGCTTATTGACAGACTAGTGAACAATAAACGAAATTCTGGTGGATTTGATATAAAAGAATTCTAGGGTATTTTTGTTTCAAAAAACTTGTTAGATGGTGAAAATATTAGGGCTAAACACTTGGAACCAGGGCCCCAAGTTTTAAAAACCATGTTTTAACAGTTAAAAGATCATATGTTACTGCATACATTATAAAGGGAAACAACCACAAAAAAGGGATAAAAACTTAAAGTATCAAAGAGAATAAGGAAAAGTCTATGGTTAAGGATTCCTTTCCATTCTTCATAACTCATTAACTGTAGCCAAATATTTGGGTATTGGTTTAACACCAAATATTCTTGCCCTAGAGAAGATAGCTGATCTTCCTTCTCTCCATTGGTTTGACTTTACCCCCAGGTAGAGAGAATCACTTAAGTATCTTTTGAACAAGATGCATTGTGGCGAAGAATCTGGTGACATTTCAGCTCAGACACTGTGGGGAAAGACCATCCATAGTTGGGTTAAGGAAAAGTTTATCTTAAAATACATTTTTTTAAGTAGTATGACAGCTTTCTTGACTCCTCAACCTTACATCCTTCCGTGCTCTGGAACCTTAGGAACTTAGGAGGTTTAGCGATCGACTCTCCTTGTAGCAATTTAGTTTAGAAAATAAGGCACACGAGTAAAACAACTTAAGAATTAATACCGTTCTCACCTAATCATAATAAAATGGAGGGTGTCGCCAGGAAACTGCAACTCCCATGAAGCAATGAGAGGGAAGGCGGAAGTCGCTATATTTGCTCATCTGATTCTCTAGATCTCATATTGGAAACAGATGCTCACATTTCAATAATACAATTATTCATAACAAAAGTGGGGACTGGGGCTTTTGTAAAACTCAAATTCAAAATACTCTGGTTTCCAAGAGAAATTAAGTACCTGAGTGGGACTGGAAGCCATTGTTACTGTCCTTGGGCAGTCCCGCTCCTGGGTGGGGGGAAAATAGGGCGAAGCAAAGGAAGTGACGACACTAAGTGCTCCCTTAAATGGCCGTAGCCGGATGCTTAACACCCTCTCGGCCTTAGAGTCGTTTTCTTTGGTGAGCGTTTTGGTTTCGTGTACAATCCATTAACATCTGGTCTCTGCCCTTAACCATCATTACATTAAACTAACTGTAGCCTTTTTTTCTTTACCCGTAGAAACCTCCGCGCCATGAGAGCCAAGGTAAGAAATCCCTGGCAGTGAGCTGAAGCTGTAGGAATTAACGATTGGGGTGAAGACGCAGGCTAGGGAAGTCCGCCATGGTTCGTGAACCGATGGGTTCTCAAGGGTGCCCAAGAGCTAGTGGGAGAAGAATGATAGTTTGGGGAGAAGCGGAGGCGGTTGGGTAAGTTCTGTGAATGTGGGTAGAATAAAAGAGAACGCGGGATTTGGTGTTTACTGGGGGTGGGAGGACAAATTGTTAATGCAGTTACTACGACTAAGCCCTGATACTTGGTCAAGAACTCAACCTAGTTCTAAATAATGATCTTCACATTTCTACCTTACACCTGTTAAACTAAAACTATTGACCTTTTGTTTTGTTCTTTGTCTCTGGTTATGATCGGTTGCCAGTGGAGGAAGAAGCGAATGCGCAGGTATGTTGATACTTGTCCGAAGGGGGAAGGGAAGTTGAGCATGCCCTTGGACAAAACTTGGAACATTTGATGAACTTAGGTGGAAAACGTTTTGCGCTGACTTGCCAGAGCCAGGGGTTGGACAGAGGACAGTAGAATGTAGTGCATGATCATTTTATCACCCTGCGTGTTGTGTTCACATTTAAGATGGGAGGGAAAGACTGAACTCGGGCTTGTGGGCAGGAAGTGCATTTCCGTGTCTGTGTTTCAGGCTGAAGCGCAAAAGAAGAAAGATGAGGCAGAGGTCCAAGTAAACCGCTAGCTTGTGCACCCGTGGAAGCCACAGGAGCAGAAATGAGGAAAGCCAGAGACCAGGGACTGTGGTATAAATTGTTGGACTGCATGCCTGCTGTCTAGAATTTATCAATGGATCTAAAACATCCATCGTCATCAGATCGCCATGACCACCTTTTGAGAGACCCACCCCACTTGTACAAAAAGAGTCCTTTGCTCTGGACCTGTAACATTCTGGACTAGTTCTGTTCTCAGTTGTGGCTGAATGTAACATGCACAATAAATCATCTGCTGTCTTAACTGAAGGAAAAA
>PVKE010043626.1:0-13300 GCA_004027555.1 Craseonycteris thonglongyai | reverse complement strand
GCGTGGCCTTACCCTGGAGAATCTGCAACAATTGTGCAACATGGCAAGAGCGATGCAACAATTTGCACAAGACATGGACGACAATATGGTTCGAGCTGTCGAGTTCAGCCATCGCGTTGACGGGGTGATGTCCTTGTACAGGGGAATTTTGAAGGAAAAGAAAAAACAAAGACAACAACGACCCATCACCATGTTTCTCTCCAAGGTAAAGCCCCCGGCTCTACCGTCAGCGCCTCCAGCAGAAGAGGCTCCGAGTGAGCCTAACGCTTCTACGAGTCACGTGACAGCCTCTCCTCCGCCACCCACACAAGACTCTTCGCCTCTCTCAGAAAGCAATGTTGATTCATGTTTATTACTGCATAAGGTTTTGTCATTAACCTTATTCATTAGCACTGACACGTTTAAGTAAATACGTATACTGTTGTAATTTTTGTCTTAAAGGAGTAAAGTATGAATACTGTTTACATATTTAAAACATTCTTGTACCCGCATACACGAAAATTCCTAGGGGCAAATCCTACTTCGCGGTTTTTCAGCTTTCGTGGAAGGTTCTGGTCCCCATTAACTGCGAAAAACGAGGGATTACTGTACTTTTAAAGGATAGAAGTTATCCAGTGGTCTTAGGAACCAAAAAATTGGTGCAACTCCAAATAAAAGTAATAAACCTATTTACCTCCTCCATTATAGTCTCACTACTAATACTAACTATACCAATCATAATAACAAGCTCCAATAACTACCACAATAAAACATACCCTAACTACATAAAAACTTTAATCACATGCACCTTCACGATTAGCCTAATTCCTACGCTAATAATCATCCAATCAGGCCAAGAGACCATACTATCTAATTGACACTGAATAACCATCCAAACACTAAAAATAACACTTAGCTTCAAGTTAGATTACTTCTCAATATTATTTATCCCAGTGGCACTATTCATTACATGATCTATTATAGAATTTTCACTATGGTACATACATGCAGACCCCTACACCAACAGTTTCTTCAAATACCTACTAATATTCCTTATCACAATAATAATCCTAGTGACTGCCAACAACCTTTTCCAACTGTTTATTGGCTGAGAAGGGGTAGGAACTATGTCATTCCTGCTAATTGGCTGATGATACGGCTGAACAGACGCAAACATGGCAGCCCTACAAGCTATCCTCTACAAACGAATTGGGGACATTGGTTTTCTCATAGCAATAGCCTGATTTCTATTTAACCTGAATACTGGCTGACCATACATACCATTTAAAATGGGACAGTACCATTGTTTTCTGTCTTGTTTAAAACAGGTTGTCTGATCAGCCTAATAATACCAAAGAGAAAAGAGATAGGGACAGTCAGCTCTTTGACCACCTCATCATAGCTTTTCTTCTACTTTGCCTGAGCCCCTGACATGGTTACATCCTAAACTACGCCATCATTGTATCTGCCTTTCTCCCCAAACCCCATTTCAAACCTGCCACTCTCTAATCATGACTCTTATTTTTCCAGAAGTCTTTACTCAAGAACCCCTACTGCCAAACATTCTGATCTCTTAATAACCTTAAAGCCACTCTCTCACTATCCATTAACTAATTGTTCACTAGCTTTCCTTTTGTTCTCATCCAGTCTGGATTTTATGACTCACTGTTATAATCACCCCTTTGCTGATGCCCGCCATTTGGGGCTGCTCTGTTATCCTAGCCCAGGAAAACACTAGTCCTCTATGAGTCTTACCTTCTACCTTCTCAGTGCCTTTACCTGAGCAGCTGAATGTTGCCAGAAAAAGGTACAAGTGAACTCATTCACTCATTCATTCACTTAATAAATATTCCTTGATAATCTACTATTTACCAGGCCCCGTCCATGCACCATGATGACAGTGACAAAGGAGGCAGACAAGACGCTTATTCTCTGGAGTCTATATTTTAAGGGACAGGCCTCACTTGATATTTATGAACTCAAATATGCACTCTGAAAGGCCAGTGATCCTGTATTGTTCTTCTTGTGGGCCTGCTTTCCTGCTTTCTGACTTCATCATTTTATACCTTCTGTTTTCTCTCAAATCTTCTATGCTCCCTCCTCTAACCCTGTTCTTATTTGATGGTCTTGACTTATTCTTTACTGACAAAAAAATAGACTAATTGACAAGCCAGATGCCTCTTCTTATATTTAAGTCTGTCTTCTTTCTTATTAACAAGTTTTCCTGCTTCTCTTGAAACATACACTTTGGATATAGGGCTTTGCTTCTTCAGTTATTACCCCTGGAGGAACATCCCCATTACACACAAACATTCTCTCTTAAAGCCCATCTTTTATAAGCCCTCTTCTTTCTTTGACCTAAACTTCTCAAAAGAGATGTCTTTGCATACAGTATCAACTTATTCATCCTCATTCACTCTTCAGCTCATTCTAATATGATCCCAATACAGCACAACCCAATCTAACCCTACTACTCTATTGGAATGGCTCTTATCATAGTCACCAACTATAGCTCCATGTTGTTCAAACTCACACCCTCTGTCTTCATCTTACTGAACCTCTTGCCATCATTCAAACTCAGTGGATAGTTTCCTCCTTCTTTAATTAAACACTCTCTTACCTTTTGGTTTCTACAGTCTCCAAGATTTCTGTTGTCTTGTCATTACTCCTCTCAATCTTCTTTGCTTCTCTTTCCCTGAGCTCTAAAGCACTGTTTCTCTAGGCTCCTCACCTCTCTCCACACACATTTTCTAAGGTGGCTTGCTCCTTAATATGGCTTGAAACACTATAATATATGTAAGTCAGCAATTCACAAATTTATACCTGAGTCCAGACTCAAACATCCAATGCCTACTTAACATTTAAGTTCTCACCAAGTTCTGTCAATCCTAGTAGACAGACACATACATAGATTGGTTGATTCAATTCATTCTTCTCCATTTGCACTGCCCCAAACTAAAACTATAGTCTCCTGTCTCCATGCTGCCATTCTTGACCCTTCTTCTCCCATATTCTCCACTGAGAGTCCACAGCAATCTTAAAATATAAATGATTTCATGTATGTTTTCTGCTTAAGCAAATTCTTTAATGGCTTTCTTTTTGTGACATAAAATTTGAAGTCCTTATCATGGCTGCAGGGCCCTACACGACCTGAATTGATCTATCACCACCTCATTGCTGCTCTGTGCACACACCCTTTCTTCCTCTGCATGCCCTTTCCTTCTATTCTTTACATGTCTTGTTCCTTCCATCCTTTCTCAATTAGAAAGTAGTTGTCTCGCAATCTATTACCATTACTTCCTATCACTGACTCCTGTTGGTTTCTTTCAAAGTATTTATTACAGATTGTAATTACTTTTAATAAGTCAATTGTTTGTTTAATCATGTTCACCTATATTTCCCATTCAAATGCTGATGAATAGGCATATGTCTGCATTGGTATGCCCAGCATTAAATCAATGCCTGATACCAACCTAGAATTAAATTAGACATTTGCAGAATGAATTAACAAAGGTGTGAGTGAATAAGGTATGGAGTCATAAGGGTGTATGTATGATTTTCATAGCTATTAAAATCTTCATGTGGCAATAACCTAATAACTTATGAATCCTAGCTGTTGCTTTATATTCTGTTAGATATGAGTTTGAGATGTATAGCTCTCTGGGTTTTTTATTTATTTTTGTTGTATATAATACATCGTTCCTAAAACCCCAACTAGTCTTTTATCATACATAAGAAAGTAACTTAGAACATTCAGAATCCACTCTAGTCCACTCTAGTCTCCAAGGTAAAGTTTCTAGGTGTTTGAGACAAACATGCTCAAAGAAATCAGGGGATAGCACACAGATTCTGAAAGCAAACCCAACTAGAACATTCAATAAAAGCAACCACTTTGTGTCAGGCATTGAACTTAACTACTCACATGCATGGCACATTTAGTCCTCATAACAACCCAATGAGAGTAACCAATAGCACTCCCATTTTATTTTATTTTACTTGTAAGATTTGTTTTATTGTTTTTGACAGAGAGACAGAGAGAGATAGAGAGAAGGGGGAGGGGGCCCAGAGCAATCTCCATAGCTATATGTCATCAGTTTTCAACAAGGTTTCATTCCACATAGGTGGGCGGGGGTCGTGCAGGGTGGGAACTGGGTTAGGGGCCTCCTGCATGGAAAGCATGCCCCCTCAAGCCAAGGGCTGAGCCAGGAGTACCATACCTGAACTAGGGGCCTCCCGCATGGTAAGCACACCCCAGTTCAGTACATAGGTCCTCACAGGTTGGGGCTGGGATTTGATCCTCGGTCCCTGGGGCTACAAAGCAAGCACTTAGCCTGTTGAGACATCCTGGCTTCCCCAACACTTCTATTTTAGAGACGAAGAGACCATGACTTTAAGATTTAGCTACTGTGACCAAGTTCCTACAGGGGATAGGTAGTAAGGACATACTCTAGCCTTCCTGTTAGTCTTCCTCCCAGGGCTGGGGAGCCACAGGGGAGACAGATGTAGGGATAGGTCTTAGCACTCTCTTCAGTTTAGGAGATAATGCAGAAAGAATACCAACTACCCCCAGACTCCAGCCTTCTATCTTGCAATCTTAAAATTATCCTGCGCATTTACAAAAGTGGGTTTACAACAATGAAATGACTGTTAGTTCTTTTTCCAACTTACCTCAGTCATTGTTATGCAAACCTCATATCCTATGCTACACAAAAATCCTGAGGGACTCTAATGTGCGTCTCTTTAGGTCTTTAGACGTATTCTTCTCTTTTTCAGTAGCACCAAAATGATAGGCTAATGACAGCTGCATTCCTGAAATCTGGAAATGAGTTCACTGGGTCATTTTTCAGAATATGCTCCACGGAGAACATGTGGGGCCAAGAGCCAGGGAGGCAGATGCGTGCCCTACAAACTGCATCTCTCACCCACCAACTGCACAAGGAGAAAGTCTGGCAATTAATAGGCTCTAATGAAGCTAGAATTACAATTAGTTTTAAACAGATTCCCTTTGGCCCATATTTTGCTGTCTAGAAATCCATTTGTTACCTGCCAGTGCTCCTTCACCTTTTCATTCTATTCACATCAGAGCAGGTGGGCTATGAGTAAAGTCAAACAATCATCAGTGACAGACCATGCTGCAGACAGAAGTAGGGTGTGCAGGGCGAGGTAGTCATTGATCATTACATATGGTAAGCTGAATATCAGTGTGCAGGGCAGGGGGCAGATTGAATAGATGATCCCCTGCATGGTAGGCCTATTTCATGTACAAGTATTAATCGCGGTAGCTAACATTTATTGAGTACATTTATTGAGGGTATTCTCTCAAGCCTTTGCATGTAGTAATTCATTTAATCCTCACAACAGTCCTATGAGGTATTATTCCCCCATTTAACTGATATGAAAACTGAGACTCAAAAAGTTATAATAATTTGCTCAATGTCACACAGCCAAAAACTGGTACTGACCCCAGAGCCTGAACTCTTAGTGGATAAACCACTAAGCTCATCTGAGTCTCACAGATATATAATCAAATATCCATAAATATCGACTGGATGCTCTGAATTCTAATCACTGAGTCATTTGGAAAGGGCATTCTGAGATGAGTTATGAAATCATCTTTAGAGTCAGAAAGGGCCCTAAAGAAGCATGTGGACAAAGGGTTTGGTTTATCCTATTTACTTCTGAGAAATAAACTAAGATTAGCAGATAGCACTGATAGGGGTGTAGATTTTACTCAGTGGGAAGAAGACTGTTCTAGAAAATATCACAGGTGGTTTTGTGCGCTAGGTCTAGAAGTGGTACACATCTCCTCTGCTCTCAGTCCTTTGGAGAAGGCTTGCTGTGTGACCAGGCCTAACCATCAGTGAGGATGGGAAAAGTAATATGGCCCACCTAACTTTGGAAGTAGGGGAAGAAAGTTTTTGATGCAGAAGCATTTTCCTCTTAGCTCTATAGCATTTTCCCCTTACTTATGGCTTTTTTCTGAAGTCACTGAGAGTCCACTAAGCATTTTTTTTTTTTTTGCTTATTTTTTTCAAATGCACTTTAGTTCTGCAAGCTACAGCTGACCATACTAAGAAAGAGCTGAGAATCTGAAAATAATATAAGCTTTTCAAAATGCTGTGAGGTTGGGCATGGTAACTGCTAGGACACCAGACAAATGCTTCAGAGAAATATAAAAGAAAAAGGGGGCATGTTATTGTAGATAGAATCCTTTAAAGAAAAGGATAATCAACTTTCATATGCAATACTTGAAGCTCCAAAGCCCCTAAACCTTCCAATACTTCCCAAGTTTTGCCTACATTTGTGCTTTTTCTGAGCTCTTAACCAAAAATAGAGAAGACAGTAGGTTAAAAACCCATTTCAGCTGCTTGCCGGTGAAAAATGGCATCACGCAGCCAATGGTTACTTTTGGAAAATCCACTGTCCTCTAGAGAAGAAAACCAATTCAAATCAGATGGTTTTTCCACTTGATCAATTTTAAAGTGTAGAAGCCAAGGGAGGTGTATTTCAGTAATAGACTCTAAGTAGAAGTCCATTAAAAATTTACAATTTAATAAGAAAAGGGGTTTGTCTCACAAAGATTTGTATATTCTTTATCAAAGTAGTCCATCTAGCCACTTCATTTCTCCCCAAAGACCAAAACCCTGATATGCAAGGGCTTTCTCTCGACTCCTTTCTATTGTTCATTATTCTCTCTTGCTCTCAGAATTATTTGAAGTAGTCATTTTTTTTTCTGACCATAAACAGAATAATAGCAGTCTCCCTTTTTTTCAGGGTGCTATACACAACCAAGGACAAGGCCCTGACCTTTCCTTCACTGTACCTAGAACAGTGACTTGTGCTAATTGCTAACTAACTGCTAACTGATAATCATGTCTTGTTTGGAGAAAGAGACTTCAGTCTGAGAAAAGAGCCTACGTTGAAGCATTGGCCAACTACACAAAAAAGTATACCTCTTCAGAGATGCCAGGATAGCGCAGCAGTTGAGCACTTGCCTTGCAATCGCGAGGTCGGGGGTTTAATTCCAGGCCACGGCCCATGCAAACTCCATATGTTGAACTGGTGTACAACAGGTAACCACCAGGATGGCTCTGTGGGGAAGGTTCTTGCCTCCCCTGTGGAATTCCACCAGTTCAGTTCCTGCCCCGTGAGGCCCCACATCCTCACAACTGTGTCACAACTAATGATGTACACCTATAGTGACTGCTCTGGGCTCATCCTCCTTCTTTCTCTCACCTTCTCTCAAACAATAAAAAAAGTTTTTAAAAAGTATGCTTCCTCTATAAAATGGAAAATTAGATGGCCATAAAAATAATCATATTTTCAAAGAATTATTAAGGAGATCTAAAAATAATAACTACTCATAGGAACAGTTATAAAATTTGTAATTGTAAAAATAGTAAACTTTTGCTTTACAATTGAAAGTTGAAAACTATAAGTTTGGTATTCCTTAGTGTATCATGCAGAAAACTTACAAAAATTCTTCACCTTTGGTCAAACACATGATTTTGATGTGCTTAATTACAAAAAAGCAAAAAAAAGCAAGGCTGTGTTCATAAAGAGTAGGTTCCTAGCATTCAATGGTTATTTGGTTTGTAGAGGTAGTAATCTACTATATTCCTGCTCATTTATTTTGTAAAAAAAAAAATTGTTAACCTAATTTTTAAAAAAGCACAACTGCTCTACATGCTATCCAAGTAGGTTGCTAATTTTATATAGGAAGACTTCTCCCTAGTTTTATCAATAGATTTCTACTCTAACCTTAATTTTCCTGTCTTGTCATAGCAAGTCTTGGAAAGCATTCACATTTTCAATGAAGAGACAAACTAACCACAAAACAAACATTAGCCCAGTGGTTCAAACTCAAGAATAAGTAAAATAGGCCAAAGACCAATCAGCTGTGAGTACATGTAATCTAGACCTACTTAACAAATAGAACAAATGGGAGAATGACGCTGAGAGTACTGTGGCCTCAGCCCAGCATGATCCACCACACAGAAGGAGGTGATACACAGAACAACAAAAGCAGACAATGAGAATAATATGAACAGGGAGAATAATATGATAGAAGCCAGCCTATTTCCCTTAATTTCACTGGATTTGTTCAGAAAACAGTTTTCCAAGAAGCAACACCAAACTCAATTTGAAGGCCCATAGATGTATTCTCTCTGAAGAGGTGAAGTTTACATCTACCCCTGGGACAGGAAGAATCAGGACAAAGGAAGGTAGCTAGCCACAGGAGTGGTTAGGGGAAAGAAGCCAATGAAGAGCATCATCTGACATTCAGAAGCCGTAGAGTATGGGCATAAAGGTGAAAGAAGAAGATCTGTACTGGATTCCAACCATTGTTCTGCACCAAGCCTACGGAGATGAAAAGCATCCATCACAGTACAGGCAACAACTAGAAGTTGTAATCTTTTCACCCTGGGCAAGGGGTCCTTTTAGGGACCAAATGGCCCTAATCCTTCTTTGGGTCTACTCTCCCAATGGAGGAACACATTCCATCATGTACATTTTAGGCTGAAAGGGCAGGCAAAAAAAATAGCTGTTGGCAAGCAGTGTGAATGGGAGTTGCACATGTGGTTTGATGAATCCACATGCGTTCATGCAAGTGATGGGGGACGGGTCAGGTATGGCAGTTTCTCCCATGCAGCCACATTCTGGCATTGAACTCAGCAGTTAAAGAATTCCAGGCTAAAATTCAGTTGCTGTGAAGGTAGTCTCATCAAGGTAGGGTGAATGCAGTCCAACACAAATTTTAAAAATGTTATGAGATTATTTTTGTGAACTTTTTTTTAGCTCATCAGCTATCATTAATGTTAGTGTAGTTAGTATATTTTATGTGTGGCCCAAGACAATTCTTCCATTGTGGCCCAAAGAAGCCAAAAGGTTGGGCACCACTGATTTAGACCATTAGTATGTATGGCCTCCATATTTATTTTTCTCTTAGGCCCCGAAATGCTCAGAGCATACTTTTTAAGATCCCTTCTACGCTTTACCTTATTTCAGAGAAAACAAAAGAATGTTGGGACTAGAACAAATCTTCAATTTGTTCAAATACCTCCTTGAGCAAATTGCATTAACTTTGCTGAGTATTAGCTTCTTTGTGTATTAAAAAAGAAAAAGAAAAATACCTTGCAACTTAGTAATGAGGATGAAACAACATAATTTATTGTAATGTTGACATTTAGGTCCTCAACATATGCTAGCTCTCTGCCACCGGAGAAAATGAAACTTATAAAGATATAAAACAATCCAGCAGTCATATTTCTTGGTATTTACTCAACTGAGTTAATAACTTATGTCCATACAAAAACCTGCATGTGCATGTTCATAGCAGCTTTTTCCATATTGCCAAAGCTTGAAAGCAACCAGGATGTCCTTCAGTAGGTGAATGGATAAATAAACATGAGTGATCAAGCCATGAAAAGAAAAAGCATGGAGGAAACTTAAATGCATATTACTACATGAAAGAAGTCAATCTGAAGAGGTTATACACCATAGAATTCCAATGAAATGATATTCTGAAAAAGGCAAAACCCAGGAGTCAGTAAAAAGTCCAGGAGTTCAGAGTAAAGGAGGGATGAATAAGCACATCACAAAGGGATTTTAGGGCAATGAAAATAATTTGCATGACACTATAATGGTGGATCCATATTATTATAAATTTGTCCAAACCCATAGAATGTACAACCAAAAGAGGGCTGTAATGTAAACTATGGACTTTGGTAATAATGATGTACCAATGCAGGTTTATCAACTACAACAAATATACTACTCTGGTGGGAAATGTTGACAGTGGAAGAGGTTATACAAGTGTGGGTGCAGGGTTATACGGGAAATGTCTGTACCTACCACACAATTTTGCTGTGAATTTAAAACTGCTCTACAAAAGTTTATTTTTTTAAAGGGATAAAGAAATTAAATCCTATTATAATGCATACACAGTGTCTGTCACGACTTTCTCAACAATGAGCTTCTGCTAAGAGAGAAATTATTCCAAAGATCAATAACAACACTTTTTATATAAAATGAGGAACTTTAGCTCATCAGAAAAAAGAAAGTCATTCAAATTATGAAGCAGATGTTTTTTAGCAGCTGTTTGCAGATAATCTCACCAGCAGTGTCAGACATGAAGCTCCAAAAATACAAAGATGCTAAAACAGCAGTAAATCACAGCATAGTTTAAAAGAAAGAATTTAACCCTCAGAAAATATGGAGAACTGCGCTATAGCTGGAAACAGAGGTGTTGATCAGTTTTAACTTGAACTAACAGGGTCAGTTTGTTTGTTTTTTAATCTAGTAACCAGTGTTTACATGGTATTTTGATTAACATGTGGTTGTATTTTTAAAAGGTGTCAATATAGGGAATGTACTGGTTAGTCAGGGCTAGTTAAATTATATTCATGTCCAAGTCTCAGTACCTATGAGAAGCTGAAGTGACTAGTACTCCATGCTGAGTGCAGAAGGAGTAGAATTAATCCAACCACTTCAATGCTCCCTTCTGAGGAAAGGGTGCTGTAGAGTTTTCCACCCTCCAGGTTGTCCAGGGCCCCAGTATTCAAGGAAAATCCCAAATTTCTCCAGATCCATTGACCAGGACAGTAAAATGTGAAATAATATATTTTGTCTGCAAGGCTTCAAGTGGCCTGGTGCATTATGGAGACTAAGTGGTCCCAGACAAACAGGCATAGAAAGGAGGCGATAATCTTTCTTCTCTATTTGACATCAGATAAAACAAAGACAGAGAGAAAGGAGCTAAAGTAAGTAAACAAAGACACACCTCAGCATCTTAGATGTATATCAGTTAAACTAATGCAACGCTTTCGATATGACTCAGGAAATCAACCCAAAATCACTTGCTAGCTTTCACTGGCAAAAACTCTCAACTGTCCTCTAAGAAATAGTCATTGTTTTAATACTGAATTGTTGGGCTGATACAGTAGTGGTATATTTAAGGCTCTGAAAGAAGAAATAAAATTTTTTCAATGCTTGGAACTAGATAATTTTCACTGGGAATAGGCCCCGAATGATAGCACAGGATCTATAATTAGCCATGTAAGTAAGAACCATGGGTCAGCCTCCCTTCCCACTCTGCATTGGTCAGGCTTTAATTAATTGCCTGGTTATTGGCTCAGCAACTGAAGTGTGATACAGAAGATTTGGAAGAAGTCCAAGCAAGAACAATGAATATGATCAAGAAACATTCCCTCGTGGGGAAAATATAAAGAAATGGGGCTTAGTTAACCTAGAAAAGAAAAAGCTCAAGGGAAATTTAGTAATTTACTTTAAATAGATTAAAGGCTAATATAAAAGTGACATGGACATGATATTTTTACTAATAACAGTTTAAAAGATGATATGCAGCAGAAAAAAATAATAAGTTAGATATTACGGGAACATCATAAGATCTGTGAGCTGTTGAAAGTTATGGAAGATGAGGAATGATTTTTTTTTTTTTTACAGACATGTGAGTAAGGAATCCTCTAGTGACGCCTTGAACCTTAGAGGGAAAAAAAGTGGATAAAATGAGTTTCTAAAAATCCAGTTTGAAATACAAAGGATTTTTAAGATAAATAATTCAATACTATCCCATGAGTCTTCTCCATATCAAAATCTACTCATAATGATACATCCCTTGTATATATAATGCAAATTAGAGTCAAGTGATAAAACAACACAAGTTCAAAGTAATTAAAAAAAAAAAATCAGTGTGCTGGTTTCTTAGTAGTGTCCTAAAAGACACATGCAAATATAATTTTTAAAAATTTATTACTAGTCCTCAATCAAGCTAAATCTCTATTTTGATAACCTCCAATAGTTCATTTCATCAGTTCAGAAATTTAAGCATCCTCAAGTACAATTTATATGCATGATTCAATCCTAGAATAAATTTTTCCTTTGTTACTTTCTCTAACCTGAGCCTATACCCCCTGGTTGAGCCATACTATTCTTTCCCTCCTCATCCTTCATTAGAGTGAAAATGCAGGAAAACAAAGGCAAAGATCTTAAAAGTAGTCAGAGAGAAAATAAAGATTATCTAAAAGCAATGATAGACAGACAGCTGACTTCTAGATAGCAACAATAGAAGGTAGAAACCAGTGGAATAATATTCCAGAAAAATCATTCTATAATTGACTTAATTAACTAGAAAGCCCCCTTTTGTTTTTTTAGATAAACTAAAATTGAGCAAGTCTATCACTGTATAAAATCTCATTAAAAATTATCAACATGGGAAAGCTGGGATGGCTCCGCGGGTTAAGTGCTCACTTTGAAGCCCAGGGGACCGAGGATCAAATCCCGGCCCCGGCCCCGGCCCATGAGGACCCACATACTGAACTGGGGAGTGCCCCCAGTTCAATTCTTGCCGGGACCTGTGTGGGAGGCTCCCGGCCCCGTTCCTGCCCTGCACAGCCCTGTGCGCACCTGTGGAGTGAAACTATATGGAAAACTAATGTCAACTATGGAGACTGCTCTGGGCCCTCCCCCTTCTCTCTGTCTCTCTCTGTCTCTGTTTCTCTCTGTCAAAAATCAATAAAATAAATCTTAAAAAAAAAAAAATTATCAACAATATTTTAATGTAATTATTGTAAGTCTAAATGTCTAAAGAGAGACCAGGACTGAAAGTAGACACTTGGGAGTAATGTCAGACAGTATTTGAAGTTACCAAGAAAAGGAGAGAGCATAAAGGGAGAAGGAGAAGAAAGAACAGAGGAGAAGACAAGAGCCCAGGGTTGAGTCGTAATAAATTCTTAACATTGTAAGAACAGAGCAGAAATAGAAAAGTGGGTTAACATAGGAAAATCAGCAGCCAGTAAATTCAGGGGAAAACTAAAAGAGAGTGACTTAAACAAAATCAAGAGACAAGGCATGAGTGGTTTTAAAAATATGTCTACAAAGTCTTGCTACTCTTTTCTTCAGATAGAGCTTAATTTCCTTATCCTTGAGCAGAGGCTGGACAAAGTGATTCACTTCTTTTTAAAGAATGGTTTTATTTTTTAAATATTTATTTATTTATTTATTTTTTGACAGGGAGAGAGAGAGATACAGAGACAGAGAGAGAACTGAACTGGGGGAGCTCCCCAGTTCAGCATATGGTTCCGCACGGGCCGGGGCCGGGATTCGATCCCCGGTCCCCAGCGCTGCAAAGTGAGTGCCTAACCCACTGAGCCATCCCGGCTTCCCCTGATTCACTTCTAAGGGATAAAATAAAACAAAAGTGATGTTCTAAGACTTTGAGACTAAGTTCTAACATTTTCTCTCTCTTCCTTGGACCACTCACTCCGAGGGAAGCCAGCTGCCATGTCTTGAATACAGCTAG
>PVKE010043625.1:0-13301 GCA_004027555.1 Craseonycteris thonglongyai | reverse complement strand
AGAGAGAGAGAGAGAGAGAGAGAGAGAGACAGAGATACAGAGACACAGAGAGAACTGAACTAGGGGAGCTCCCAGTTCAGCATATGGGTGTGCACGGGCCGGGGCCGGGATTTGATTCTCGGTCCCCGGCGCTGCAAAGTGAGCACCTAACCCACTGAGCCATCCCGGCTTCCCCCTTGACCTGTTCTGGGCATTTAGTCCCAGCCTTTATCTATCCCTGTATCTACCCAGTCATCTATCCATCTACCCAACCATCACTCCATCCTTCCTTCTCCCTCTCCCTTGCTTTCTTACCCTCTCCTTCTCCTTCTCTTTTTGTACCCCTCTCTCTCTATGTGTATATAGGACTGTCCAGAAAAAATCCAGCCATAAATGCCTCCGTTTTTCACATTACCTGGCTGGATACTTTCTGAACAGCTCTTGTATATTTGGTCTTAAATTTTGTTTGTTTTTCTTTGGTCTGCTATAAAGTTGTCTAATAAAGAGAGAGTTAAATATGAGGTAAAAGTAGATTTTTTTCTTCCTAAAATAACTACCATTTTTTGAAATTGTTTAGTATCTAAAATCCCTGGGAAAATAGAAATAGAAATGTTGGCTTGAGAAGTGAAACCATGGGGAAGCCGGGATGGCTCAGTGGGTTGAGCGCTCACTTGTCAGCGCCGGGGACTGGGGATCGAATCCCGGCCCCGGCCCGTGCGGAACCATATGCTGAACTGGGAGCTCCCCCAGTTCAGTTCTCTCTCTGTCTCTGTCTCTGTATCTCTCTCTCTCTCTGTCAAAAAAAAAAAAAAAAAAGTGAAACCATTGTTTTGGAAGAAAAAGCGTTTTCCTTATACTTTTAAACATATCTTTGCAAGTTTTACATAATAATAAAATAAGTGTATGATGAAGAAAATAAATCACTCCTTAAGCACATTTATATCAACGCTTGCTTCTACTCTTTAGGGCTTGTTAATCCTTGCAGTTACTCAATATTCTGTTATTAACCCCATTTTCAGATGAGTAATTGCACATAATACATACTTCTATTACTTTAAATATAGAAATGCAGATAGAAAAAAAATAGAAATCACTCGAACTACCCATGCACCAACCATATTTTGGTGTGTATGGTTCCAGACTTTTTACTGTGAATTTATCTTTAATGTTTCTGTATTGATTACTACAAGATTTGTACCTCTGTCTTTATGTCTCTCCCTAGTTAGCTAGTACAACCTTGCTCATGAGAGAGAACACTTCCTTCCTCCTGACTAGTAATGCTTCTCTCAGAAAAACACACACATGCACACACAGTCACACTCACGTGCACACAGCTATTCATACACTTACAGGTACCACACACACACGGACTCATACACACACATGCACACACTCACATTCACTCCCCCTACACACGTCTTCTAAAACTGTTGTGATGCTCACTCAGTCCTGCCAAGTGTTATGTTAAAGTACTGTTTGCCTTTTCTCCACCACCAGCAATGTGCTTATTATTGAATTATTTGGAAAATATATAGAAGTAGAAAGAGGACAAGAGAATTGCTGTCTTACCATCTAAAGCTGGCTGCCATGCATGCTATGATTTACTTTTTCCTAATTCTCAGAGTTGGCTTCTTGTTTTTATGAAATTGTGACTGTGGTTTTCAAACTCTGTCGAAATATAACACACATGCATGAAAGAGCACATAATATATACTTGCCGCTGGATAAATTTAAATAAACTGAACACACCCAGGTAATCAGAATCTGGGTCAAGAAAGAAAACATGACCCAGAAGCCCTCTTCTGCCATCATTACCCACTGGTCCCCACCAAGGGTAACCTCTATTCCCCACTTCGGACAGCTACATTTGTTTTGTCCATCTTTGTACCTTCTCTAAATGGCATTCGTTCTGTGAATGGGATCCTACAATAGGTATTCCTCTGTGTCAGGCCTCTTTCTTTCAGCACTACGCTTATGAGATTTGTTCTTAATGCTGCATAAGTTTTAGTGCATGCACTCACTTGGCTGTAGAGTATTCCATGGTGTGAATATGCCACAGTTGATTTAAGTTGTGATAGCACTGATGAAGATTTGGATTCTGCCTTTTTCCTGTAACATTCTTACCATGTTAGAATTTCCCTGCATTAACACTCTTTTTATAAACGTGATTTGAAATAGTAGCATGCTCGTATCTATGGAGCAGATTTGTATTTACTTAACCAGTCTACTGTGGCAGACTATTTAGGAGGTTTCTAGTTTTGCTTGTGTTTTGTTTGTATTTTTGCTGTTATCAGTGGCACTGCAGTGAACTGTGTCTATATCTGCACACTGAGCATTTTTTGTTTCTCAGACAGTTTTGTTTGGTTAAATTCCCTGAAGTGGAATAGCTAGTTCAAAGGTTCAACCATCACAAAGTCCTCTGATATGTGCTGTCAAATATCTTTCCAAGAGAGTTGTGCCCATTTTTATTTCCACCAGCCGTGCATGGGAGTGCCTGTCTTGTCACGCACTTTTCACTGACTTGGAAAGAGATCCACATGGCCCTCTGCTGAAACCATTTCCTTTTGCCACATGATTAGTATGGACAGCTTTCACCCCAGGTGCAGCATCGTTTCCCTGATGGGCGATACAGGAAAGACAACTTCAAACTTGAACCTAAGGCTCAGCTTTAAGCCCTAGGTCCTTCACTTCATTATGTGGCCTTAGGCAAGAACTCGCCTTCCTGAGCCTCAGTTTTCTTATCTGGAAAATAGGGCTTTGTAATTCTTATACTACCTTCTCCACTGCTTGACCCAGATTAACAACCTACAACATTCTGTTCCTGTAAGATGGTGATGATGATGCAACTCATTTTTTGCTGCATTTCATCACCGGTAGCAGACTCCTAGCTGTGGTATTATACTTTTCCATGTTGCTTTTAAAGTTATACAGTGATGCTACTCAAAACCAGCACTGCACTCAGTGACATGCTTTCTGCTGAAATGTCCTTTTGTCGCTTTGTTCACTCAGTTTTCATTCTTCCCACAAACCTTTAGTGACTATCTCATAGGACCCACCACTCTCCTGAGCGCTGGGGATACACAGATGAAATAAGCGTGCTCCCTGCTTTACAATCTAGAGGAAGCCCACCAAAAGGGATTAGATGGAGAGCAGGGTACGGGCTCTGAGTAGTCCAGGAAATTGGGGGCACCTGGAGAAGGGGCATCTAACTTTTCCAAGGAATGGAGGATTTGGGCAAAGCTTTGGGAAGAGAGTTTTATTGAGGCTGAGTCTGGAAGGATGAATAGGAGCTAGAAGTGATGGATGGGGTAAACAACTATAGAGACTTGAGTGCTGATGGGGTTTTGGGTAAACACTCACATACAGGCACGCACACACGTATGCACTCACGCATGCAGGCACACACTCATGCATGCACACATGCACACAGTCGTTCTTCCCTGGGGATGATTTTGCAGAGACATTTGGCAATGTCTGGAAACATTTTTGTTTATTACAAGGTGATGGATGGGGGCTACTGTCGTCCTGTGGGTGGAGGCCAAGGATTCTGCTAACCATCCTGCAACTGGTACAGGAAAGCCTCCACGCAAAGAATTATTTGACCCAAATGTCAGGAGTGCTCAGTTGAGAAACCCTAGGCTAAAGTAAAGGGAAGTAGTGTGTGTGTCCATGTGCGTTCACGCATGTGTAGTGGGAGGACTCCATGTTCTCCCTGCTTGGAGGAGGAGGCCCAGGCGTAGGTTCTCAAAGCCCAGTCTAGGCTTGCTGACTATCCTTCCTGAGAGTTAGGGGCTTAGCAGGTGCAACTCTCCATCAGCTTCCTTCCCAGTGTTCTTTGATTTATTAGAGTGTTTTATTCCCCCTTCAGTGTTTATGACATCCAGGGACTTGGTGGAACCACTAGGAAATGAGAGTGGACAGTGAGACTATTATCATTCATTTTCACTCCCCATAAACATTTTCTGTTTCTTTTTTGGGAAGACATGGCTAATCCCCTTGTGCACGGGCTTTGCGCGTTCTTTCTTCAGCCGACATATAAAAAGCAAAGTGGTGGTGACTTTTTCCTCATGGCTGCTGAAAAGGTTACGTGGTGTTTGGACCGCTGCCTGCTTCTACCCTGGAGCACAAAGGATCCAGGAGTAGAAATTGGTCCTAACAATATCCCTTTAGAAAACATTCAGGGGATGTGAGTCACTTTCCCTTTGTGTTAAAGGCATTATGCCCCTCAAATTCAGAGTTAGAGGATGACATGTGTTTGATCCCTACTTCCTAGAGGGGCTAATAATTGAGTTGCCAAGGCAACCCAGAAGTAGTTTACAGAAACCTTTAGGAGCCCTGGGCCTGGGAACAAGTTTTTTTTTGGTATGTGTATGTTTAAATTTCTGGAAAAGTTTTGGTTTTGATGGGAATGGGAGTGGAGGAGGGTGGGTGGGTGGGCAGGGGTTGTGCATAAAGTACAGGAGAATTTCCAGCTTTCTCTTATGGGTGGAGGAATTGTCTAACGTGGGGTTCTTTGGTTGCAAGCAGCAGAAAAGACTGGATAGTTTAAGGAGAAGAAAACCACAATACTGTATGTGATATGACTTTGGCTGTATGTAACAGAAAGACCACCACACTGTGGCTTGTTTTCCAGAGTTGGTGCCCCAGACTGTCATCCCAGATAGCCAGCTTTCGTCCTTGTGCGAGGGCCCTGTGGTCACCACCGCCAGGTGGCCTCTCCGTGGTGCTGCCCTGGGCGTGACTCAGCTGTAATCCCTGTTCTTGGCTGACTCAGCTCCGGGCTTGGAGTCTCAGGGGAGAACGTGGCTGCCTGTCTTGTGGACGGGGTCCTGGTCAGCTGTCTGTCTCCCTGAGCCGAAAATCACGAAAAGGTTGGGATGAGCAAGAAGTGCTTCATGCTGCATATGAATCCGTGAAGACACTTTTCAAAAGCGAAGCATTGAAGTGGACAGCCCAATGTGTTCTTGGACCCATGGGGTTGGGAGAAAGGAATAAAAAGAAAGGTAGCGAACATTCAGAAGGTGACTGCCCTATAAATTAACTTGTAAGCAGTGGGTCTCAAAGCATAGGGATTGCTCCTTCTCTCAGTCTTTACCTTGTCTACCGCTCAGTTGTTTTTTTTAAAGGAGATAGAGCTATTTGGGCGGTTCTGAAAATGCTCATCATTTCATTCCTCACAAATGGTCTTATCCAGGGTCATTGTTTCCTAGGCTTTCTTTCTTTCTTTCTTTTTTTTTAATGATAATGCTCATTAATTCGCTCTCTCCTATTTTTGATATATGGTTGATATATTTGGTACCTTAATTAAAATTTGAGTCTGAAAAACATAAATGTTAAGATACAACCTATAGTAACATCCTATTTGAACTCAAACAGCCCTGGGTGAATTAAGAAAACCTATCTTTGCTTCAATTTTCTCATCTGTTGAAAGGAATAGTACCCACATTATAGACTTGTGGGGAATAAATGAGATATGGATAATAATATATTTATTTGGGTGAAAGTATTTGTTTAATCTGTCTCCTCAACTAGTCTGTAAACTCTACGAGGGCAGGAACTGTATGGTGATGTCTCAGCGTCATGTATATAACTATGCAGACAGTAGGAGCCATGTAAATCCTTGTTGAATGAGTAAGCGAATAGTGGTATTCAAGCTTTAAATCTGAAATTGTACCTGAATCTTTAAATGAAAGAATACACCAACATTATAAGAAATTCAACCTGTGTTTGTGCAATATACTTCTATTTTATTTATTTATTTTTATCACCTCCTAGGTGAGCTGTTAGGTTAAACTCTGGTTCTGAGTTGGAGTCCCGGGGTATACTTCTACAGACTGCAAGTGGATAGTTTAACCTGACTGAACCTGCATTGCACACTGGGCCAATTTTGGATTTGTTTTTTATTCCCTAGCTTTTGCCAGAAATACTTTGGTTAATACATACTGATGAAATAAATCCCAATAATAGCATTATTCCCCAAAGAATGCAGGCTTCTTTTGCCAAACATAATTATCCTGAGAAAGAATTGATGAAGTAAACTTACCTCTTGGCCAAATGCTTTCTAGAGTTATTCAACCAAAGATAGCAGGCTACCTCGGGGAAGCCAAACATCTGGGTGAAGAATGAAATATCCAGATGTTTTCAAGTATCTGGATGTTCCTAACCATCTGTTTCTCTTGATTATTGACAAATGATCCAGCTGTTTTGCAGAAGATGGTATACCTAGTCTAACAGAAGAGAGAAACTGTATTCTTAGAAAATTTTGATGGTATCCCATATGTATTAACACAGGGTATATGTCTTTAAATGAAGCCATGATTCGATTGCAGGAAGTGAAAATAGCTTTATGTTTTCTGAAGCTGTGTCTTGCTTTGAGTGCCAGACTGCAAAGATTTGAGGTTAATTGTCTCATTTACCATCAGAGTCTAAATTGTTTGTAGCTTTATTCTATTTATAATGTATTCACACCTTAACCAATAACTTCACAAGTGGAATAAAAGAATGTTGATAGTCAGCACTGTTCAAACCTGCATATTGCTAAAACTTTTTCATGTTTTTTTTTAGTAGAGAAAAAATTTGGTACCTAAAATTTCGAGTGGAAATAGGAATTCAAAGTTTTGATTGAAAATACATCTTGGCTGGTGCAGGAATCTTAGACACTGAGGAGCACCCCCGACCCCAGATTTCTGTTGTTTAAGTCTAAGCAAAGGCTCACTGTTATTTTTTTAATTAAACTGAGGCTGGCTTCAAATAACATACTGGAAAGCTTATTGAAACTTGAAATGAAACCTATTCGTAGTCAGCCACAGAATCCCTGCCTGGTGTTTGTGGCCCCGTAGGACTGAATAGGTGGTCCTTAAAAAGCTGTCCTCACAAGTGAATAAGGATGTGGGGCTTGAATTTATGTGTTATCTTACTCCTCTGTCATTTTCCTCAGTGGTGCACCAGAGCGCATGGAAAAGTAAATTACAGGAAGCCGTGTGGTAGAGCAGTTACGATGGCTGAGCTAGGAGTTCGTCCTGTGCCTGGTCAGAGGCTTCGCATTATGCTCCGGTTGTGTTTCCAACCCTGGCGCTTTTCGTCCTAAACATTCGGAGCTGGGGGAGCAGAGGCTGGGGAGGCACAAGATTCTGGTGATGTTTAGTGACATGAGTTCTTCCTCCCAAATCGATGCAAATGGATTTCACTTTTGAGTGTTTGTTAAACATATTGCAAGTGACAGACCCACAAAGGCATGTTGTGCACTGAATACAAATTGGAATTATTGCATCCAAACAGCAGCTTGAATGGACAAACCCAAATGCCTTGCCTAAACATCTAGCTCCAAATTTCACAAGAAGCTGAATGGTTTCAATTTCATCGTATATAAATGGGATGATTGTGTATTCACTTCTCACTTGCACCGCCAGTGGGATGGGGTTTGTGGGGAAGACAAGGGCAAACAATGCAAAATAGCAAATGAGCCAAGTCCATCTGGATTTGGTGATATGCTGATTATATAGTATGTTGTTCTGTTGTTTTTAGAGTCTGCGGAACCTTCTGTATGTTATGCAGCAGTGTGTGTGTGTGTGTGTGTGTGTGTGTGTATGTGACATTTTTGACTCCCTTTGTAATGCAGTGCATTGCAATTTATTTCTAAAGTTTCTTCTGTACAGTAACAGTATGTAATAATGATGGCTAGCATTTATTGAGTACTTATGGTGGCCAAGATCTGTACCAGATGCTTTTACATTTATCTCTTTTTAAATGTCAGAGACCAGGGACATAGATATTATTAGCCCCATTTTCAATGGGGAAAAATGGGAATTCCGAGAAGGAAAGTAATTTGCTTGTAGTGTCAGATGGTGAAAGACTCTTGGTGGCAGAACTCAACCCCAGATAGATCTGAATTAACTCTGTCACTGGCTGATGATGCCTCTGACAACTTCTGTATTTTTGTAAGTGTAAATTAAGTTAGTATATAGAGCAGTGTCAGTACATTTTTCCTGTAATGGGACGGAGGGGAAATATTTTAGCCTTTGAGTATAGCTTCTGTTGCAACTATTCAACTCTACCTTCATAGTGCAAAAGCAGTCTCAGGTAATATGTATATCAGTGGGTGTGGTGGTGTTCCAATAAAAAAATTACTTACGGTTACTGAAATTTGAAATTCATATAATGTTCACATGCCACTAAGTGTTCTTCTTCTTTTGACTTATTGTTTCCTATAATTCAAAAGCGTAAAATCTATTTCTAGCGTGTAGACCATATAAAAATTGGCAGCAGGTTAGATTTGGGTGGTGGGCTGTGGTTTGAGGAGGACTGCTATAAAGAAACAGTAGGGAGAAGCTGGGATGGCTCAGTGGGTTGAGTGCTCGCTTTGCAGCCCCGGGGACTGAGGATCGAGTCCCAGCCCCGGCCCCGGTGGGCCCACATGCTGAACTGGGGAGTGCCCCCAGTTCATTTCTAGCCGGGGCCTATGCAGGAGGCTCCTGGCCCAGTTCCTGCCCTGCACAGCCCCGTGCCCACCTGTGGAGTAAAACTATATGGAAAACTAATGCTGTCAACTATGGAGACTGCTCTGGGCCCTCCCCCTTCTCTCTGTATCTGTCTGTCTGTGTCTGTCAAAAAACAGTAAAAATAAATCTTAAAAAGAAAGAAACAGTAGGAACTACATTAAAAACCTAGATGAAGCATTAGGGGCTGCTTCAGAGTGTCCTCTCAGGAGAATCTTGGGGGTGGCCATCTGATGGACAGGAGAGGCTGGGGCATTTGTCTCAAAGTCTAGAACATGATCTTTTTTTTCCCTTACACTTGTTTATTTTCATTAGCTTTCTATGTACTGATAGAAATTATAGTGGTGGGAGAGGCTGTCCAAACAGTTCCATGGAGACAGTCATGGTACAAATTCATTTATTCACTTATCCACTCATACATTCACTCATTCAACCCACACTTACTAAACACCTACTTTGTGCCAGCTACTGTGCTATATGATATTTATACATTTGAAAATAAAACAGACAGTCCTTGTCCAAGCTTCCCAGGACTTCCAGAATCTTCTATGAATAGCAGGGAGACGTAGAGTATGCATAATGGGCTCAATTAATGGTAACAGTATTATCGAAGGACCCAACAGCTTCTGGTTTTTCCGTCTTTTTTTCTGAGCTTGGTTTCACCAATAGGTCACCGAGTCTGAACACACGAGGGAAAGGTCTCGCTGCTCTGAAAGCAGGTCATGGTCACCGCTTGGCTGTGAGCCTATGGGTTCTCATGCACAGCAGTGAAAGAACAAGGGGGAGTGGGTTCTCTATTTCCTCTTCCTGTCTGGAATCAGGAAAGCGTGTTTCTGTTCCAAATGTTCTGTGATAAATCAGCTTACACTATGCACATTTCAGTGTATGGTTCCCTTTTTCTTCTGCCTTCTGTGCTATGTTGTTTATTGAAGTGGTTTGGCCCATGGCTGGGTAGGCATCCAGAGTGTGCACTGCTACGGGCCAGGAGGCCTGCCCAGAGCTATGAGGCAGTGCCGTCTGAATACATGACAACTGCAGAGGAGTGGCTTGTGGCTGGCTGGCTTGGGATGACCATGAGTGTTGAGACTGCAACGAAGAATGTTAAGAATCATGGATACCCCTTGACGGAAATGTGGCTGGATGTTGGGGATATTGCTAGGCACTTTTTGATGTGCTTTCCTCCTTCAACATTCATCGTCACCCTATAAGTTATTTCCTCTGCATTACAGACAAGAGGACTCAAAGGTCAGCTAATTTAGGTGACTCACGCAAGGTAGTAATAAGCATGGATGTGTAGAGCTTGAATTTAAACCTCTCTCTGCCTGACTCCAGAACCTGGGCCTTTCCTATTCATGCCACATAGCCTCCCGGTAGTCAAGGAACCAGGTTTTCCTATTTGCAAAGTGTGCTTGAGGTCTCCTGCATTTCTCTGGCTCTGGACATTGCTCACCTCACTGTGGAAATCTGAAAGTGAGAAGTCAGACCATAACAAGTATTACTGAAGATGTGGAGAATGTGAGAAACCATCATCCATTGTTGGGAATGTAAAAAGGTGCAGCCACTTTGGAAGACAGTCTGGCAGTTTCTCAGCTGATTGGACATGGAGTCCCCATATGATCCAGCAATTATACTCCTAGATCTATATGCAAGAGAAATGAAAATATACACAAAAACTTGTGTACAAACATTTATAGCTGCATTATTTAGCTATAGTGCAGCCAAAAGATGGAAATAACCCCAAACTCCATCAGTGGACAAATGGATAAATAAGAAATGCTATATCCATACAGTGGCATATTAGATAGTCATAAACAAGGCACTGATACTTGCTACGAAGTAGATAAACCTTAAAAACACTATGCTAAATGAAAGAAACTGGTCAAAAAGGCCACCTACTATATGATTAAACTTAAATGATGTTTAGAACAGGGAAATCTATAGAGACAGAATGTAGAGGAGAAATCCTTAGGTCTGGGAGGGTGTGGGTGACACATAGGAGACTAATAGCTAAAGGATGATGAAATGTTTTAAAATTGACTGTGGTGCTGGTTGCCATTTCTGAATGTATTAAAAAACCATTGAATTGAACACTTTAAGTGGGTGAATTGTATGGTATGTGAGTTATATTTCAATAAAGCTATTGAACATGTGAAAATGATTAGTCTTTGCTCTCAGAAAACCCACTCAGGGCAAGCGTGGCTCATGGGCCCGAAAGCCTATTTCTCAGATTTCATGGCCAAGCTTGCCTTGAAGGAAGGCTTGGTTACAGCCTTCAGGTCTCTGTAACAGCCTGTGAGTGGTTAGTTAGTCACAAAACCATGGTGGAATGAACACCAGAACTAACTGTTCAGAGTAACCGGCCCATTGGACTCCTCTCCTTCGCAATGCAAATGTTTACCTGCTCTAATCAGGTGCAATGAAAAATCACATGTCTAATTTTAAATAGGTTGCCTCTGATCACAGGTGTTGTTAAAACAGCTCTTTTACGACTTTATAAATATTCCCGGATTTATTTTGAAGCAATGTTTCATTATTCCTATACTATGATTAAATATTGAGAATATTGCTTTTCCAATTGTTCTATTGCAGTATTTAATGAGTGCAATTAAATGGAAAAATTGCCTTTTTAACTGATGATAGTCCATTAGTGTCTCTGTCTCTTCAGAAAAGAAAAGAAGTGAATTATTAGAATGACAAATGAGGGAAAGTTACCACCGTGATGGAGAGGTGCGATTTCCCTCCACATAATCTTCAATTAGTGATCTCTGTAAGAGGATGTTTTTCAAAAGGGTAATAGAGAAGTAATGAGATCAGAAGGAGGTCAACCCGGCCTTCTCCGTTTGGCAGCTTGATTAATTTATTTCTCCTTCATGGAGATTGCTGCGAGGGGCTTTTGTCACGGTGTGTTTTTCATGGGACTGTAACCTGAGTGACTGCTGATATATTAGTCTTTCAGGCAAGGAAGCAAGTCTGTGGCCCTGGAGTAGAAAGTTCAGGAGTTAGAGTTTTGTTTGATTTTTGTGCCTTAACTCGAATGCTTATGGGTCGCTTTGGATGATGGGAGGATTAAAAAAAAATTAATTAATCAAATGAAACCCCCTGCCTGGAATTCCCACTGTGGGCCCTGTGCCTAGAGCCTGGCACACCAACAGCATTTCATTCTCTCAGCCCCCATTAAGTAGTAGAGCTCCTTTGATAGATGAAGAAATGAAGGCTCTGAGAGATGCTCACACATGAGTGAAGAAGTGGGGAGGTGGAATGCCATTCTCCATCTGCCTTTAAACTTCCAGGTTTCCCTTCGGAAGTCCTTGGCCCCTACTCATACTGTACTGAGACTTTGCACTCTTCTTTTCATTATGCTCAGGAGTAAGGAAACCCAGACCACACAGCCTATCACAATGGGGGAACTTGAGCTATGGGGTCCTTGCAAATAGCAAAACACAGCTGATGGGGTTATTTCATGTTTTCTATTAAGTGCACCAGTGCTCAGTTGCAGAGACTTAAGTGGCAAGGTTGTCTACAGTATGCCAATGTGTCATCTTTAGTCTTCTTTTTATACTCTGCCACCCCGTCACATCTTTCTGTGAGAATGCCATGTTGTGATCATCCATTTAGAGACACAAATAGTTCAGTGTTCCATCACATAGAGCAAGCTTGGCCTAGTGTAGAAATATAAATATTAAAGCCTCAGCTCCACTTTCTACTTACTGTGTGTTTTTGGACAAGTTACTTAACCCCTCTGACCTCATTTGTTTTGTTTTCCTTGTAACCTGGAAATTTCTGTCAGGGTTGTGTGACTGAAAAAGAACGTAAAGCATAGTTTTAGGTGTATAACATATGTTTAATTCATGTTTTATGTTTTTATCATTAATAATAATAGATTTCTACATTCTTGCTTGCTCCTGACATAGACTTAATTATCTCATTTAGACATTTAAAGGCATAATTTATTTAAAATGTAGATATAACTTTCATTGCCAGAGCATATTTTATTTCACTTTTAAAGTGTCTTTCTCCAGTAAAGACAATTTGGAGGCTTTTTAGGTTGCATTCTACTTGAATATTGAGTGTAACTTTCCCACTATGTACATGAAAGATATATCTAAAAATCCTACTTTTCCAAGTATATTTCTCTTGCTGCTTTTTTTGTGGCCCCAGGAAACTCATTACCATCAACATTATTAATTGTCATTGTTGGCTTTCTGGATTCTCAGTACTGTGCTTGGCACTCCCCCTCACCCCCGCCAAGGAACCTCCTCTGGGTTCAAATCCTGACCTTTTGACATCGAGTCCCTAAGTGACCCCATATTGAAGAACCTGTAAAAGCCCATCCAAACCCAGAGCCCCTTTAAGAGGTAACGATGGGACTAAATTGTGGTTCAGATCTGTCTTATAAGAGATGATAAATGAATATGCCACATTGGGAAAGATATCACTCCGTCATCACAGGACAAGCTGGCTTGATTCTTTTGCACTGGGGTCCTTAAAAGTTCTGATAGGGGTGCGAAGCGTGCTGAGTTTGGAGGCTGGCTGAGTTCCCATCTCTTTCCGCACCTCTGCTGTGGTAGGTCTGGGGCAGCTTCACTAGGCTTTCCTATCCCCAGCATTGAAAGAGAGAGCTGCATCGCCGGTACAGGGCATGAGGCTTCAGTGAGAGAAGCTGAACACACGTGTAGAACAAGGAGCACCTGGCAAATATAAGTCATACCCCATCTCTTTCCATTATTAGGAGTAGTACTACTCCCTCCACTCTTAACACTCACCGAGAACCTCTCTTCTGCATGGCTTGGAGCTTCCACAAAAGTACAAGTATTTTTTAATACTTTT
>PVKE010043624.1:0-13302 GCA_004027555.1 Craseonycteris thonglongyai | reverse complement strand
TTTTCCTCATATATGGGAAGTGCACGAGAGACTTGATATGCAGATGTGATATCAACAAAGTCAATTTTGCTTTCAATGCATTTACAGAGCTTATCATTTCAGCTATATTTTTGTCTTTTCCCTGCAACTCCAAATTTAAAGAATCTAATTTTTCCATGGTGTCAGCAGGAAAACCCAAATCCACCAGCCAGCAAGAGTCTGTTAGTTCATCATCATTTTCATTTTTATCATGTATAAATGTTTTCATTTCTTCAATTAAGTTCACAAATCTTATAAGAACTTTACCTTTACTGAGCCAACGTACTTCAGTATGCAGGATGAGATCATGTTCTTTATCTTCAGTATCTTCTTACAGGGCCTTGAAAAGTTAGTGTTGCAATGGAGCTGCTCGAATAGAGTTGATTATCTTTGTGACTATTTTCATAACATGTTCAAAAGGCAGTATTTTACAACAGAAAGCTTCCTGATGGATAATACAGTGGTAGGACATGAAGTTTGAAAATGATTCATCTTTCCTGCAAAGGGCAATAAATCCTTTGTTTTTACCAACCATTGCTGGTGCCCCATCGGTAGTTATCGCAGACAACTTATGCAAAGGCACGTTTATCGACCTGGCGCATGTTCTGAAAGTTTTATAAATATCCTCACCTCTCATCTGTCCTTTCATTGGTAATATTTGCAACAGCTCCTCTTTTACTGTGAAGTTACTAAATACCATTCTCACCATAACTGCCAACTCTGCAGTATCTGATATATCTGTTGACTTGTCAAATTGCAGAGAGAAGCAGTCACATATTTCCAAGTCAGTCTTTAACTGAGTTTGCAAGTCTTTTGAAATTGCGTGTATTCTTCTTGTGACTGTGTTAGTTCACAACTGTAGGTCTTGTATTGCCGACATAATCTCATACTTGTTAGAATATTCCTCCAACAAACAATTGGCAGCAGTCAGAAATGCTTCTTTGAACAATTCACCATCCTGGAAATGTTTTTCCTTCTTTGCGAGCATGTGAAAAATTTTGAAAACAGTCTGTTGAGTATTTCAACTTAATTTTAGTTGATTTATTTTTTTCTTTCTTACTTCAGATTGAAGTGGATAATTCGTATCAGAAGTGGTATGACTTGTCTGAAAGTGACGTTCAACATTATGTTTTTTCGGCACTGCAGTACTACTGCCACACAACAGGCAAACACATTTACCTTTTAAATTAATGAAACAATATGATTCCTCCCAGTCTATGTTAAAATTATAGGTTCGTTTTCTCTTATTTGGTCCACTCATTTTAGGACTAGAAAAATAAAAATAAAAATAGTTATAGAACTGCAATATCATATCAAATTGCCACCATAATAATAGATTACCTACCTCACTTTTAGTTCATTTAAAATCAAATATATCAAAACACTGTGATCCTAGCTAACTGTCACGACCCGATCAGTCCAGCAACCGCAATCAGAATGGCAACTTCACGTCTCCCGGTGGGTGGAGGAGAGTGTAAAGAGCGCAGCGGCTACACAGGACGCGACATGTACAAAGGCGAAAGCTAGGGAAACACTTATACATACGATATCGCAACCATACCAACGAATATAATAAACCTGTGTAGATACTCGAACAATATTTTAAAATTCTAACAAATGTATAAAAATAAATTATAGTTTTACTTAGTGTTTATGAAAAACTTCTGATGCAGTCAAATCATGGCGGGTGCACACAAATCAGGCCGCAGGCACCAAGACGCCTGGGGGCACGGGGTTGGGAATCCCTGCTGTAAAGTGTGCATGATTGAGCTGGTTACTGCTGTGGGGAATTCGGGTCGATTCCCACTGGAGAACTCTAGGGGGAAGCCTAGAACACAATTCAGAGTTGATCCAACTGGGAGGTAAGGTAGCTGGGCTGTTTATCCTCCAAATTCAGGCCACACATGTCAAGGAAATGTATACAGTGTACCAACAGGTTTTTTCACAATGAGGAAATTGAAAAATTACAAAACTATATTTTTCCAAGAGTTTGGTAGGATCAAGAAACAGGCCCATGCAAATAAGGGAGGGGAAGAGGGGAATAAAAAAAATAATAATAATGAAGAGAAATAAGTTTAATGAACAGATGGGGGTTTCTCTTGAGTGCCTTGGAAGGAAACAGAATAGTCCAAGTACACGTGGAGTCAGTTAAATGTATGCATAGAAAATGGTTGTGGAAAGGTAGCAAATGCAAACCTGATTATCTGCAGGGAATTCAGAAAGTGATTGAGCACTCAGGCTAAGGCATCAACCTTTCTAGGTTTGAATCCCAGCCTAAGACTTAATTTATCTTACCTTGGGGAAGATATCACTTCTTGTATACATTACACAGAGGATTAAATTAAACTACAGGTAATTATTAACACAGTGGCTGGTCCTGAGTAGGTCCTCAGTAATGTTAGTCATTAGTGTTATTATGGAAGCCCTGGCAAGTCCAGACTTAGATACAAGACAGACATAACTAACTAGAGACATTGTTCGATCTCTGAGGTTGCCTGGACATACAGAGGCACACTGGGTGATTTGAGGAATAACTGGCAAGAAAGAGCCTATGTATTCTGCTGATTATTTGGGACCAATAGGATGATAATATAGTGGAGAAATTTTTTGAAAGGCAGAATAATTGACTTAATAACCAGTGGCATTACATGAATTGTTTAAGGCTGAATTGATTTTAAAAATTTAGACGAGGAATGCACATTAATCTGAGTTTTATTTGGTTATTTGAAATCTCCTTATTTTTAATTGTCTTCTGCGTACCAGGTATTATAGAGGGCACTGAGGTTACAATTCTTCTACCTTCAAAAACTTACATTCTAGAAGCTCAAGACCGATGATAAACCAGAGGTTATAAGAATAAAAGTAGTAGAATACATTTCTAAGAGCCACAGAACAAGGACATTCAATCAAACCTAGGGGAGCCAGCATGAATCTTAGTAATCTTTTCCATAAATATTTATATAGCACCTAGCCAGACACTTTGCTAGGCAATGGAATACGTTGATAATGAGAATAAAAATGATTAAATTCCAGCTGTAATAAGTTACACTATGAGTTTAGTCTAGAGAAAGATTAGGAAAAAATCATATCATTGCAGAAATCATAATGGAGTTGGTGCCGATGGGGGGAAAAGGACTTTAAAGGCAAAGTCAGGGAGAAGAGTTGTTCAAGTACAGGGAAGAGTGTGTGCAATATGTAGTGGCAGAAGAAAGTGAGACAGGCCTTAGATATTCAAAGAAGGCCGGTGGAGCTGGAACGCGGAAAGCAAGGCTGGAGCATGGTACACGGAGGCTGGCAGAGAGCGACCACCATGGGCCTTGGAGGTCAGTGCAGCTTATAGTTTTTTCCTGAAAGTAATGGCAGGAGTAATGGCCAGGAGGTCTGGAGGCACAGGGTACACGACAGGGTCTGACTTGGGAAACAGATTACTCTGGGGACCGTTCAGTGACTGCTTCAGCAGGGCCAGAGGAGAAGCTCCCTCATTGAGCTGTGGCATCATCCACATGAAGATAGACCCATAGGAGTGACTTAAGGCTTGAAAGAAGAGTAGGGAAGTTGGGCGAAAGGCATGGATAAAGAGCAGTCTAGGCAGAAATAGCCAGGCTGAACACGCAAGTGTGATCACTTCAAGAAACGCAAAGGTAGCTTGTTATTCCTGGAGGACTGAGCGCAAAGGAGAGAGGGTGATACGGGTGAGAGAAGGCCCCACCAGCTTCTGGAGGGCCCAATGAAAAGACTAGAAGGATACAGGCCATAATCATAAGCACCATTAAAAGATTTAAGTCAGAGTTTTGTTTTTTAAATCTTTTTGTTTGTTTTTTGTTTTTGACAGAGAGAGAGGGAGAGAGAGAGATACAGAGACAGAGAGAGAACTGAACTGGAGGCACTGCACAGTTCAGCCTATCGGTCCGCATGGGCCGGGATTCGATCCTCAGTCCCCGGGGCTGCAAAGTGAGCGCTTAACCCACTGAGCCATCCCGGCTTCCCATAATGAGCTCTCTGGGTGAAGGAACAAAGATAAAAATAAACAACTAATTCTGTGAGTAGATGATAAGACCGCTGCTCTCTGAAAAACTTAGTCATGTTCACATGTCAAAGTCCTTTTGGAAAATGTTAGCAGCCAAGCAGTTAGGTGTAGTCAATCATCCATCCGACATCACAGTGCCTGACAGAGTGAACTCCACTGACGGAAGTATTCATTAGGTTTACACTGATGGATCCAGATCTGAATGATGACCAAATGGACCCTGCCTTATGCCCAGTCAATTCACCCCCCTTGAGATCGCTGCCATAGTTATATAACTGATTAGAGCTGGTCCCATGTGAGGACAAGGCTGAGTCTCATTCCTGTCAGAGTAAAAATATTCAATGACACAGACTGAACGTAGTGACTAAAGACACTTTCAAACACAGAACTATCTACTTGCGAATAAACCATACTCTTCTCTGTTGTTTCTTGAAGTTTTCTCATGGTGTAGCTGCATTGCTGTTTGTTCGGTAATGTGGTTGTTTCTTTCTAGTGAGAATTTCCTGCATCTCTGTTCCCACTGCCATCAGGATTCTGATTTCAGGGATGTGAGAGTGACTTGGATACCTGCATTGAAATAGCTGTGACACACATATAGGTTTACCAGCCTCACCCACTATACATTAAGCATCTGATTAAATTGAAATGACAAGAGGGAAGGTATCTTAGCAGTTAGGTCATCCAACCAGCATGTATTAAGCACTTACTCTCTTGCTGTCTGGAGCCATGATAGTGGGTGGGACAAACCAGGAAGGATTTTTATACAAAAAAGAGAAGAAGGTTGGGTAGAGAACCAGAGCAAAGTGTGACAAAGGAGAAGATGGAGGAGGGAAAGTCAGAGATGGGAGGAGAACTAGGCAAGAATGAATCTGTCAAACACTTCATAATAATTATGTCACTTTAATAATTTTTCATTCCTGCTTTTATCACTGTTCAGCCAAAATGTTCATAAACATTGTGAAATGGAACCTAATTTACATATTCTGCCAATTATCTGTATTTATGGTAACCACTTGGAGGTTTTCCCCCATTACCCTGAATAATTGAGAATTGGCTATAGAAGCAGTTTCCCTTCCCTGCTGAATAAATGTGCTGTATTTATATTATCCATTACCAGGTGGCGGACGTAATGTTCAGCGATGTGTGTTACTTATCTGAAACTTAAAACTCCTTTCAAGGTTCAAGCTCACCAGTTAATAGAAGATCATCTGTATGGAGCATAAACTTCAAGGAGATGTCTACAATATATCTTTTGAGAGCCTCCCATTTGCCCAGCTATTCTTGCTGGAGTTGACTTTATTAGTAGTAACCATTCACACTAGCAATAACTGTGACAATGACAAAGCTTTTACATTATCTGAGTTATATTGGACATATTCTATTTTTTTCTCATTCATTTGTTTACTAACAGACTTTAAGATAGAAAGCTTTCAAATCATTTGGCAAAATATAATTAAGAATCACTCAGACATGTAATTTAATCAGGAGAATAGAAAATACATAAAGGTTATAAACAACTTCACAAATAACTTTAGAATTCTTATTCATACTAATTCTTTTATGATGCAGATTAGGGGAGTTGGATGGATTTTAAATGTTTGTTCATAGTATTTTAATTAATTAAAATAAACTCCATGTGGTTAACCTACACATACAAAAAAAACAATTTTAATTTAATATCTTCAATGTCCAAGCTTCTAAATCATGTTTGTATTTTGATCATAAGGGGGTTGCACACTGAGATGATAATAACATTGGTGGATATGGAATGTCACTTGTGGGACTACATTTTAATATTGTCTCTGCTCTCCCAAATCTCATTTTGAATGGCTCTTCTATTATGTAGATTTTTAGATTATGGGCATTCTTGTTTATTTCTTTGTCAGTCTCTCAAAGCATATGCAACCACGGATCATTTTATACTCATTCTAATTCTGCTTTTCAGAGAAAGGTAAAGTATATTGCTGGGTTTTTTCTTCTTATGATAGAAAATTGCTTTTAAGATCCAACTCTTTTTTGTTAAATCAATCAAATTTGGTAACTGAAGCAGAAAAAAATAGACATAGTTCAAATTTGTATTGGAAACATTATCATTTCTAATTTAAAACATTCAATCAGGAATGAAACAATATCTTGAGGAATCAAACCTCAAGTGACGGGGCTGAGAGTATAGTAGTGATGGTAAAACATTCAGCAAACATTTCAGGACCCATCAGCTCAGACCCAGTTAAATATCCATACCATCTTCCCACAAAGTTTATGGATGAAACCCAGTATGTCAAAGAGAATCATCTAGATATCCCAGTGCTCAACATCACCGACTTTTTGAGTTGAAGAGGTTCTACAACTTTTGTAATTCAATGCAGTTTGGAGGAGGTTTGGACCTCTTTCATGATGTACGTCTCTTTCCTTGTTTTGTTGTTGCTGAAGTATTTTTTATCTCTACCTACTAGACATATGGTGACTAAGCAAAAAGAACATTTGTTTTTGGAGTCAAATAGGCTTCAATTTGATTCTAAGCTCTATCACCTACCTTTTTTTTCCCCCAACTTCATGGACTACTGTTCAGCATTTTGAAACGCTAGAATACAACTGGTTGCTAGTGCTTAAGAGAACTTGGTGCACAGAGGGTAAGAGAACTCTAAATTCATATGCCATTGTTGAAATTTTTCATCTGCCATTTAAAGGTTGTGTGGCTTTTGATGAGTATCTGAAACTGTTCCTGACTGGTTTCCCATCTGTACATTAGATTTATACTAAAATCTGTTTCCTTCAATTGTGTTGAGGATTCAATCATTAATACATAGAGCATGCCTAAAAATATGTCTAGAGCATAAGAATGTAGTAAATGTTTAAAAAGATCAAGATTTTAGTGAGACAGTGATGTCTTATAAATTATCTGACTAATAGAAGGTCATCCACCCTTGTCCCTTGAAAACACCAACCTCATTGTTTGCAACTCTGTGATCACAGAAGTAAGGAAAATATTTTGCAATAAAGTAAGCATAGTAAGTACAGAGATAAATATAAACAAACAAACAAACAAACAAATAAATAAATCTGTAGATTTTTTAAAAAGTTTATCTTTAAGTCAGAGTATCACCTAACTTGAAGGCTTACAAAGAAACAACCCAATATACTCTGTTGAGATATGTACTCATATTTGTTCCTGTTGCTCCACTGACAGCCCTCTTCCTTAGACCGATTAGTTTCTGCATACTTTACAAAATTTATATTATCTCTAGGTTTATTTTATTCCTTAAATATGATAGTCAGGTAACTGCAATGTATTACAATGACAAGTAAACCAGCAAACTCAATCATCTAGTTAATAACATAGTGTCCAAATAAACACATATTCATACACCAACTAAGCATCAAGCAAAGCAATTGACATAAAAACCATGTACTTTATTCTAAAGCAAAGTCTTAGAATCACTCTTATGAACACAGTTTAAATCCTGTTGATATAATATTAAATGAAAATAAAAGTTACTGATTTTGCAGACTATTCATTTTTAAAGTAAAACTGAGTTGTATTAGAAGAGAGCGTTAATTTATACTGAGGTTTTCTAGTAAATCTCAGTGTATATTAACTTATATTATTTAGAAAATTATAATAATTCCAAATCATTTTGTATCATTTAGACTATTACAATAAACCCAAATATATTTTTTCAGAAGATAATGAAGGTAAGTGATAATTTTCTATTTTAGTAAATACAGGTTTGATACATAAAGGACAAACTCTAGAGGTTTCTAAAATTGTAACATTTACCAAATAACTGAAATTTCTGAAAATGAGAACAGTAAAGGCTATGTAGGGGCAGGGACAGCCATATTAACAGTCTCCCAAAGATGTCTATGTCCTAATTCCTGTGACTATGTTGCTTGGTATGACAAATAGGAGTTAGGGCTACAGATAAAATTATGATTGCTAATCAGATGACATTAAAAGAATAAGATTGTCCTAGAATAGTCCCTGAGCCCATTCTTAAAAGAAGAAGAGGGAGATAGAAAACTGTATCAGAAAGAGATGACTGGATAAAGTCTCAACTTACCAGACCTACCACTGTTGGCTTTGAAGATAACAGATGAGGGGCCACTAGGCAAGAAATGTGGCAGCTTCCAGAAGCAGGGAACAGATCTCAGTTTACAGCCTGCAAGAAAAATAGAAGCTCAGCCCCACCACAAGAAGGGTCTGAATTTACCAACATCCTGAATGAACAGGAAATGATTCTCCTCAGGAGAAAAAAATTAAGCCTGTTGATATCTTGATTTTAATCCAGTGAGACACTTAACAGGCATCTGACGTACAGACACATAAGATAATATATTTGTGTTATTTAAGCCACTATGTTTATGGTAGTGAAAAATACAATAGAAAATAAATACAGTACTTAACAAACTAGAGATTTATAAGAGCATATTACTCTTTGAATAAAAATCTTTTGAAATTTCTAAAAATGAAGCAAATTAAGACTCTTTTACTCCTTGCAAGTATTCTTTTGTATAGCTAGGTAGGAAGAATGCCTTCTGGTTCACAGTGTTATTTTATCTGTTGATCTAGTAAATGTTTGCTGAACTTCCATTCAGTTTAAAGACCTCACAGGTATTAAGATAGTACTAGCATTTGGAATATAGAGTTTGACAGTAGACTATGATCCTACAACATCTCTAATGCAGGTAGATATAATAATTCCTATCAGGAACATAATAACAGGGAAGAAGAAATGTCATCTGTGTTTTGGATTATCAGGAAGTTCTTGACCAATCAGGTAACGTTTAGAGGGATACTGAAGAATTAGTAGGGTTTTACCAGATGGGATTAGATTCGAAGGCTGCTCAGGAGGAAGAATAAAAGAACTATGACATCAATTAAGAATACAGACTTATTTCAATTTTGTTTTATTGCATTTTTTTATTCTGTTTAAATTACATCTATAACACCAATGAAAGACTTCTGTTTAAGCACTTTTAGTGAAAGGGCACTTAGTACCTCAAAAGGCAGCAGATTCCATCGTTCCACAGTTCATTTTAACTTCTTCCTCAGTGTGAACTGACATGTCCCCCCCTGCACCCCCCCCTATTTTGTAGCTACTGGTTTTCATACTACCAACTGAAATATCTGAATATACATATTATCCAGCTTTCTCAGAATTCTTCTTCTGATCTTCAAAACTATTTTTGTGTTTTCCTTCACAAACTAAATGACCCCAATGCCATCTGCTAACACTTAACAAGGTTGGGGACATCCCACCATTATGGTCATTCTTTCTTAGCTGTTCTCCAGTTTAGAACAGTTTTTCTGAATACTGTAGAAATAAATTATTTTGGAAACTATTAGGGAAAAAATGGGTTCCTCTAGGCTGTATACAGGCATTGCCAGGTAACTGAAATGTGAGCACCTTGATAAACTCTCAGATCGACATGGTATCTAATCATCTCATCTTCCACTTACCTTTGCCCTAATAATAGCCTGGTTCTCTTGGACATAGAGTGAGTGATTCAATAAAACCCCTTTCCCCCAATAATAGAGGTGAGTTTCTCCTTAATATAGTAATATTGCTTATTTTAATCACTATACACTGAAATCTTTCTAAAGTAAATCAGAGATGTTTGTTTCCTGAAAAGGCAACTGAATCAATAGGAAAAGCTTGGACTTATATTGTATTCTCCCTTATAGCTGGCATTCTGTAACATTGCTTAAACATATTAATATCTCTGAGCCTAAGATCTAGCATCTATACATGAATCTACAGACTTGCTTCATGGAGTTGTAATAAAAAGTACATGAAATATTCTATTTCAATTGAATAGCAAGAGAACTAGTTATACAGTAGATTCTCCACACTTAGGATAATTCTCTTTATTTTAAACAGAAACATGGTAGCGTACCATATTTTGCTATATAATGCATACTTTTTGCCCAAAATTGTGAGGGAGAAATAAGGATGCACATTATACATGAGTAGTACTAATTCCATATCAATATAAATGTTTTGAATTATTTTATTCATGCTTATAAGTTAAAAGTGTAACTCTAGAAATGAATAACAATATCTGTATACAAAATAATACCCTGGAATATAATTATCGCCTTAGCTCTGGCCCCAACTCATCCAGGTTTGTGCTGCACTTCCGCCTCCTGGGCCTCTGCACTGGTCAGCTCTTGGCTTCCAATCTGCCCAGGGCTGTGTTTCCACCTGTGTTCTCAGGCTCTCAGCTCACTCCCTGTTCCAGGCTCAGGGTTGTGATCCACGGGGCCTGTCTGTCCCTTTCCTCTCTCTCCTGTTCACTTCCCCGGCTCTGACCTTGTTTCTGTTCTAGTTCTTTGTAATTATCCATTACATAAAATTTTCTTGTACCACAATATGTTAAAAAATAAATGCTGAAATTCCTTTATAACATAAGTAAACAAATAAACAAACAAAAAACCAAGTACCTAAAATTAAAAAATAAATATTTGAATTAAAAAATAAAAATAAAAGATTTTATTCCCTGAAAGTCTGGACCAAAAACATGGGTGCACATTATACATGGGAGTGCACTGTATGTGGCAAAAAACAGTATTTTATTATACTTGACCAAATAAGCTATATCTATGTCTTTATCTCTATCTCTATAGCTATATCATCTATATGTATCTATCTATAATACATAATGTATATAATTGGTTATTAATCTACCTTAAAGCTTTTGGATAGATGAAGTCATCCAAAAGCTTGAGTCATTTATATACTTTTTGTTCTTCTATTCTCAACAGAAGAAATACCTGTAAATTGCTATCAAAAAATGTCTCCAATCAACTGTCTCTCTCACTTCTCAGTTGTTCATATAAGGAATGGATCTGCTACCGTGTGCTGGTGACCTTGCACATGCAGACAACAGCTTGAACCGGAACTAATAGGCGTCTTGGTAGAACACTCTGATTGTTCGTGAACACTAGGGGGTGGGAGGTCTGTAAGAAGCGGCCTTGAAGCCATCACCCATTTGCATCCATATCCCCCATGCAAGACGCTCTTAATATAGTTTCTCCTAGCTTCCTGGGCATTGGTGAACTATGGGGTATTCTGTCTTATTCCCCCACCCTCCATAATCAACTGCAGGATATAAAACTGCTTAGATGGATAGGAACCACTTCCTCAGTAAATGGGTCACTCACAGTTGTGCTGCACTTACCCGGTCCCTTTTTTCCCTACGTGTGTTTTGGTGCATGCCACACGGGTTGTAGAGAGCAGTGCATTTGGATTTTCTTACTTCCACTATTTATGTAAATAATGCTAAATCTAAAAGAGGTGTATTACAACTTTATTGGTCAAATTAGCCAGGCCTTGGCCTCGTCTTGTGTGTACTTGACAATTTGCAGATAGAAGAACAAAAAGTTGAACATGTGAAAAATAGCACCATCCCCCTCATAGTCTTCTGTCATTGCTACCTACAGTTTATAATAAAAAGTCTAATTTAGAAGCACGTCATTTTGAAAACAGACACAACTACTGCTGAAACAGAAACTTAATTTTTATGCTCTGTTAAGATAAATAGAGAGCTACTTATTAGTCTTCCATTGCATCTTTTTTTTTCCCCACTGTTAACTGAAATTCTCATTTCTATAAAACACTTCATATTCCTTCCAATTAATTTTTTCAGATCCTATTGGGTGAGAAAATTGAATAAACAAGCTTGATATGACTTCCAGGGTGGATAATATCAAAATCAGAAGAACATTATTGCCAAAGAGGAACCGTACGGATTCCTACTTCTCTTTTCAGACACAGTATCACAGGAAGAGGGCTAGTGGTCTGTCCACGAGTGTCTGCTCTAAGCTGGTTCTCGCACAATATTTTCACTTACTTTGGACACTTGAATGGTTCCCTAAAAAGTATTTCTGAAAACCACACTTTCTGCATCTTTTCAGAATACTATTTTTACAAATAAAAATTTCCTAAGGGGGAAAATAAAACAGATTAATGTAGTTTAAGATGAAAGCAACCTAACACCTAGGTGAAAAGCGCTGACCTTGAGTTCATTGTATCTCTCCTCAAAGCCAGATTATAACCTTCTCCGAGCTATTTAACCTCTCTAAGTAAGTAATAGTGTCTCTGTCTGTTCCAGGAGAAAAGGTAATCCCTACTTCAGGAAGTTGTTACAAGAATTAAATGAAACATTTTAAAAAAGGTAATTTAAAGAATAACTGGTAGATCTTAAAATTCAATAGTGATAATAATGGTAATTATTAAATTGCTCATTCATGTAGAGTACCTTGTTTAAGCACATATTAGGTCAGGCTTTGTTCTAGGCCTGGAAACCTCAATTTCTAAAGAGATAGACAAATACGTCAGCAAAGTTGAAATGTCTTTTTTGCATCTGCCTCTTTCTCCATACAATATGGATTCCGTTTTCTCTGCTTTGTTGTTACTGTCTCCTATGTAATTTCCATTTTCCCACAAGGTGTTCTCTTCTGTCTGCTATTGTTTTCTTTTCCAGGTTTTTGTCTTAGGAGGTTCACATCTGTTTAAGGGATGAGGATGTCAATATGCATATGGTATTTAATTGTCCACATTTAAGTGCAAAGCTAGTAAGTACTTTTAAAGAAAACGCAACACAGTCCATTGGAAAAATAGAGCAAAGGGTAACATCTCTGTCTGGTTGAATTGGGCCATATTTGAGTATATCAGAAATATTTGTATTGAATCCTGTAAGGTGAATTGAGGTCAGAGAGACTGAATATAGGATAAGAAGCAGAGGAAATTCATCATTATTTTGAGGATGAGGCTTCAGTGAGACAAGTGCTACACACATGAGAAGTATCCATGGAAAGTTCTAGAGGAACTCAGGCATTCAGACTTCATTCTCTTTGCCCATGCAAACCAGAAAAGTTGGATGACATATTGGGATATACATTTAAAATAACCATTCTTAAAATATTTTGAGAGAAAATGCAAGTGCAGAGGGGTAAGAGGCTGTTGAAAGAGACCAGACAGGAATGAAGATGGCTTGAGTGTGCATTCTGTCTGATTAGCATCACAATTTGATACTTGGTTAACTCCTTTTGTAATCTTGGGACCCTTTCAGTGTACAGTGTTTCTCTGTCAGACTTAATTCATTTCTCTTGGTTTTTCATCTCTCCTCTTTCAACCACTCCCATCCCAAACCATCTCTATAAATTCTTGCCAGGGAATGTAAGAGGATGCTAATGCGAATGCTTCTTGACCTTGTTCTAGCCCATGTTATTTTATAGCATTAAACAAATTTTC
>PVKE010043623.1:0-13300 GCA_004027555.1 Craseonycteris thonglongyai | reverse complement strand
TACTTTGTATTACGTTTTGTATATATGTTTCTTTGTGTGTATATAATTTGTACAATAAATTTATTATTTTAAAATTATTTTTGTTTATTATTTTTTATTCTTGTTCAATAATAAATATCCTTAGAAATAGCTGGTGCCCGCCACCCTACCGATATTTTAGAATGCGCCCTAGGGTATAAAAAGGTTGGGAACCCCTGCCCTAACCTAATCGTTCTGATTTGTTTCAATACCGAGAACTAAGATGAGGTTTCTTTGGTCATCCTGAAGTCTTGGGTTAAAGTTGAAATTGTTATGTTATGTTATGTTATGTTATGTTATGTTATGTTATGTTATGTTATGTTATATGTTATATTTTATTATAGAAATGATAAAAAGAGACTAAAAAATGAGAACTAAATTAAAGAATTACTTAATGTTTAAGTGAATTTTTGACCAAACATTCAGGGGAGGTCTCCTTCTTGCAAGGTCTTCCCTAAATTAATTAACTATTGCTTTATTTAGGCCAAAGGGTAAAATATTCAGAATTCCAATATACAAATGTCTTAGCAGTAAGGCAAAAAGGTATATATCATTTGTTTGTTTGTTTGTTTTGTTTTCATGTAGTTTAACTCTGAGTATATATCCTGGTCATACTTTATAGAAGGAGGACTTTATTTGTCCTGCTCCTTTTATATCCAGATTAACAACAATGACTTTCACTGGCACATTATCTTCTATATTTGGAACACTGAGTGCTGTATTTGTATATTCTCTAATAACAAGCAACTATAATGGTTTATGTCATACAACAAGAAATAGAGACTTTAAAAATAACTATTTTTTTTTAATGTGTCATATAAGAATATCACCTTCAGTATCCTAACCTTTTAGTGAGCTGTGTCAGCCTATTATTTCCCATAGCAAAAAAGAATTGACTGATGGCAAATAAAAGGAATCTTGTCACAAAAGACAGTATTTTCAAAGGTTAATATTATATACAATTACTTTCTCTAAATAGCTAAAAAGTTTGTATTAGTAATAAGTAAGCAGCTTCGATTTATTTTATACAAATCTAAAGGGACAAACCAGTAAGAGTACAGAAAAGTAAGAGAGAATTAATTTTTCTACAAAGGTCATTCTAAGCAGGCAGAGTTGCTTGTGGTAAAATCAACTGTATCTCAAGAGAGTCTGCCAGTTCTCTATAAAGAAAGTTCAAGCATGAGCTAATGATTATTATGTAACAATAATTTTAGTATCAAAGGGCTTACTCATTAAGATGATAGATGGTGTAAATATATTTTTCTTCTAATTCTTAGATCTATGATTCTACTAGGTGGATGTTAAAAAATAGTTACAAGTTTTTAATTGTTTTGTGTTTGTATTATATTTTTTATAACAGAGGATGTTTAATAGGGAATTACCAAACAAGAGAATGGTGAATAGTTTAAGGTAGAAGAAATGAACATGTAAAAGATGGGATGAAGGTTAGAAAAAGTATGGACACATTTAATAGTATTCACACTTATAGATGTGAGGGCTATTGGAGGAGGGAATAAAAGATGCTTCTCTCTGCTGTTTTGAGCTGCATGTGAGAGAAGAGTAGAGCCAGCAGTAGAAATAAAACCAAACAAGGAGATGTTGGAAATTAAAGATGACAAAATATGATGAAATAATGAATTTAAGAAATAAATAGTTATTGCCAAATAAAATGCAATAAATGGGGAAAAGAAATTAATGCATTTGAGTCCTTTTTATTATTATTATTATTATAGATATATATTTTATTATTATTATTATTATTATTATTATTATAAACTAGTAAGAACTTAGTCTTTTTTGGAGTCCGTCCAAGAAGATTTGTATTTTTTAAATAGTAAAATAGACCTGATTATTAAATGATCTTTCTATGAACTCAGGTGATTTTATTCTGTGAAGCTATTCTGCTTGGTTAGAACCTGTTTTAAGTATGGTTTCCTAATAAATGATTCCTTTCAGAATGCAAAATAGCACATTTGGGAAAAATAGCTTAGAATTGGGAGAACTATATACTAATTTTAACTTTGCCACAAATTATGGGTGTTTGGACACATCCTCATTTCCTTCTCTGTTACCAATGACTTAGGCTACATTATTTTAAATTATCTTTCATATCCTAATATTGTCTTCCCATTATCACTGAATTTTTACTAAAGCCTCAAAGTTGAGAACAAAAGATGTTAAGTTTCCCAGTATTTGAAAGAATGGTGCTAGGTGCAGCTATACATTATTTACTAGAAAATATCAAATATGGCCCAGCCTAAGAAATCAATTTGAAATTTAAAGAAAGTTAAGAGGAGTAAAAAGAGAAGCCATCAAACTATATAAAGCTAATGGAAATGGACTGAGTTTTCTTCTTGCATCACTAAGGGGAAAAAGGAGACTTTCTTCAAGCCAAGAGAGGAAGGTCCCAAGAAACTCTTTGTGGCAACCGCAATGTCTGTAGAAAGATGAGACTTGCCTCATGCTACCTCTGAATGATTGCTATGCTATGGAAACCCAGATGTACATAAGAGAAAGAGTCGTGGAATAGAACATCCTAGAAAAATCTTAGGAGGATAGGTATAGAAACGATTATACTTCCTGTTTCTTAGAGTCATGAAGTTGATAAGACTTATTTTTGAAGGCTGAATGAGATTGACAGTTCACAGAGGACACAATAAGTCCTAACATTTGGAAGGACAAAGATTTTGTGGACTCTGTTGGGACAAACATCGATCCTCCAGAGGTAACCAGGCTTGAGCCAATTAGATGGATTCTAGCCAATGCAACCTGAGGGAAGGAGGTAATTTCAGACAGAGAAAAGGGGGGCAGGCTCCTAGAGGCTAGAGCTCAGAAGGCATCAGCGTAAGTCATTAGTCAGAGGGTAGATTGCCTTACTCAGGAACTAGGAAGCATGATAGATGATAAGGAACTTCCAAAGAACCATCATGGGTAACCCACTAGAATATCTGGTCATCTACTGTGCAGGTAACCTTGATGGCCATGTCACCACAGTGACAGTTAAATAAGTCAATCAAGACTGTGGCCATTATCTTTCCAACGTCTGAAAGATGCATCAATAGAAGGGAGAAGTTGGGATACGCTGGGATGGTTTAGTGGGATGAGCACTCATCTTGAAGCCCCAGGGTCCAAGGATCAAATCCTGACCCCAGCTCAGTTCTCACTGAGGCGAGCTTCATATGGGAAGCTCCTGGCCCAGTTCCTGCCCTGCACAGCCCTACCTGTGGAATGAAACCATACAGAAAACCAATGACATGCAACTATGGAGACTAGGGGCCCTCCCCCTTCTCTCTGTCTCTCTGTCTCTCTCTGTCAAAAACAATAGAAGTAAATCTTTTTTTAAAAAATGAGGAGGGATGAGGGGAGGGAAAAGGAGAAAAATAGCACCTCTTTTGCCCTACCACACATGCCCTAGCCACAGGGCAAATCTGATCTGGAGAGAGGAGAGATGAGAGACTGAAGTTTTGGTAAAGACAGGGCAGGATACATTAGTACTCTAAAAATGCCTCATGTTTTTGTTTTGTTTTGTTTTTATTTGTTTTGTGTTTTTTTTTAGCCAAAATATGCCTTGTTCTAATTCCTTAAAGCATTTGGAAAGTTAGGGTCCCATCCAGTACAGGGGAGGGAAATCTGAAAGGAAATATTTAAAGACAGTCATTGGAGAGAAATAAAAAATTTCAGTCCCTATCAACAGCTCATTATGTATACCATAGGTGGATATTCTCTCCTTAATGACATGTAAGCCTCCTCGTAGCCATTCATTGGTATTAGTTTTTCAATAAAAGTATTGAATGCTACTCTAAGGGAATGTCCTGGATGCTGTGGATAAGCCAGAAAAAAAGACTACCCTGCACAATCTTTATTCACAGAGGTTACAGATGTTAGGACCGATACACAAATCTTGACTACACTGAGAAAGAAAAAAAATACCAGGACTTTCTATGGTATAGAACAGAAGTTACATTAATCAGAGCTTCACTAGAGACTTTTCTTGGACACTCTCCTGGCTAATTGATGCCAAGGACTTCAGGAAAAGGTAGGGTTTAAGTGGACAGTGAGGTATTGAGTGTATATGAATAGTTGGGGAAAAAATAAAAGTGCACCAAAGCAGAAAGACACTGTATTTTTCACAGAGATCCCTAACCCTATCTGCTTATGTCCTTTTTTCACATTCAAGAGATTCTTGCCTAACCTCCTCTCCCCCCCCACACCGCTAGCACTTATATTCCATAACTGTGTACTCTAAATGGATTCTTTACATTTAGAAAAATAAATTGAGAGTATATGATGTGCAGATCTACAAATCATTAATCTTAATGTTCAGAGAAACCACAGAATCCAGAACAAATAGATGTTTTACTAGATTAATGTGCTAAAGTTACGACAATTATGTTTCTATGAAGCATTTTGCTGTAACTTATGTTAATATAGTAGTTTGTTGTAACATTTTACGATTTTCATTTAATTAGAAACATGAGTATAGATTTTTTTTTCTCTTTTGAGAGAGAATGTAGAAAAATATGTTCTTAGAGTATTAAATAATATAGAACAAAATAGAATGCTTAACAACCTGTGGGGCTATCACATAATTACTATAGCCATGTATTCAAAACAAGGTTTGGATAATTCTTCAATTGTTGCTTCTAAAATATTTAAAGATGATTCAGCATTTTTGCAAACATATGTAGTGATGTATTAATTTCCAAAGGTTTATATTGCATTTATTATTGGCTATAAATAATAGCCATAATCAAAAAATTAATCTTGTGAAATAGATCAGAGAATTGTTTATCAGTGTTGGAGGAATTAGTTAGGAAGATATGATTTTTATATCATTTCTATACTGAGTTCCTCAAACTAATTTCTCAAATTACAACTACAATAAGTGCATCCTAAACATCATTAATAAATTCATGCAACTGTGACAAAAAAGATATATAATAAAACCAGTTTCACCATAGGCTAATTGCTATAATCAAGAGTTAAGTTGCTGTGATATCTCATCTACACTATTAACAACATGAAACAAAGCAACATTATTCAAGGATCTGTTGTATAATGTTTAAAGCTAAGTATTTAAATTGTTCAGCTTTGTTCTCACTTTTGGGGAAGAATATATGGTATGTTACCCAGTCAGGCACTTTCAGTTCTAAAATTGCCTTAATATTCTGCCACTCAAAAAAGAATTGTACCATTTTTCTCCTAGCACCCCATGCCTTGGTCACATTGGTCTTGGTTAGTGTTATATCCCTGTATAGGGCTTGTCACAAACTACAGGGTCTTGGAGGCTCTTCAGGAGATCCACAGTATCAAGACTATTTTAGTATAGCATAAATACATTATGTACCATTTTCTGCTACCTTGATATTTTTGCTACTAGAGCAAAGGTAATTGCTAGAAAACTGCTGAAGCCATGGCTCAGTAAAGGCAGTGGTGCCAAACAGTATTAAATTAAAATTAAAATCTAGTCTCAAAAGCGTCCTTGATGAAACCATGAAAATAGTACTTGTATTACCTAAAACCCTTGAATACACATCTTTTAATAATTTGAATGAAAAAATAGAAAGTGTGTGTAGAGCACCTCTACAGTGTGATTAGACTTTCGTGGGATGCGTAATTGTCAAAGTTGCTATTATGGAAAAGTAATTAATTATATAAAATAATAATATTTTTTTCTTAGGTTTGACTTCTCTTTTTTCCTGAAATTAAGAAAGCAATATTGTGTGTATCTTGGTAGGTAGTGCGCTGTTTAGGGCCAGTATTGCAGGGTAGAAAATGGCATTGAGAGAACGTGGAACATGTTGGTGAAACTAAAGCAGTGGTAGAGCTAAATGCTAACATAAACAGTTTCTTAATCTAAGGGAATGACTTTGAAAGGGCAGATTTAAAATCAGTATCATTTTTGGTAGGGGGAAGTGCTTTATAAACACTGACTGCAAGGCAGGTTGAGTGCTTGCCTTGCAACTGCAAGGTCTGGGGATCAAATTCCAGCCCTGGCCCACACAAACCCATATACTAAACTGCGGTGCAACTGGTAACTGCCACAGCCCAGCGGCAAAGGTTCAATCCTCCTGTGCTGGAGGCCCCCAGTTCAGCTCCCACCCTGAGCTGCCCCACATCCACCCATGTGGAATGAAACTATATCACAATTAATGATGTGCAACTATGGAGACTGCTCTGGGCCTTCCCCTCTTTTCTCTCTCACTCCCTCTCTCTCTCACCTTCTCTCAAAAATAAAATAAATCTTTAAAAATATATATTTGGTTTGTAAAATATAACAACACTAGGAATACTAGTGTTGTAATATACATAATATATGTTATATGTTAAGAAAAATGTAATCAAAACTCATTTTTCAAATGTCTATAAAAAGTTATAAGGTCTGACTGTGAAATCTTGTTGCAGATTTAGCGAAGTAGAATAAACTACACTAATTGCAGCTATTTCTGTTAGGTTTTCACTCTTGTCTTTGACTCATCCCTGATTTCTTTAGTTTTCTATGGCTTCAGCCAGAATAGTCTTTTGACAGTCTACCAAATATGTCATACACATTCCCACATCTACTACTTGGAATATTCCATTTCTTTCTCCTTCTTCATATGCACTTCTCCCAGTTCATTCTACCTCTTCAATACTTATTCATTCATTCTTTAAGAACTCAGAGTATCATTCAGGTGAAGCTTCTCCTAATCCATTCTACCCACAGTGATATTGCCCTCATTCAAGCACACTGAATTTCTAGCATTCATATTTCATTTGGCACAAGTCACATAGTCTCTTTCCAAATAGTTTGTTACCTTGATATGTCAGGGTACATTAACGACTGAAATAACCACAAAATATCCCAATGACTTCATCATGTCAAGTATATTTTTCATCCAGGTTACCTTCCCATCAATGTTGTTGGTGGTTCATATGTGGGGAGGGGGACATTCTGGGGCCTACATTTCTTTTGCCTGGTGGCCAGTGGCTTTGTAGTGTCTGATGGTCAGTGGATCCCCCAGAGATCTTGGCCATCTAGCCTGGCCAGCTAAAACACAAATGAGAAAGCGAGGATTGTGTCCAAACATGATTGTGTAAGGCATTTAATCTACTTTAAAGACTTTAGCTTTTACTCTAATTGAAATATGATGCCACTGCAAAATTTTGTCAACAATCTTAAAGGACACAATAAACTATGTTTTAAAGGGAGCTCTAGTAGGTAAGTGGAGAATAGGAAGAAGGCTAATGTAATGATCCAGTTAAGAAATGACGGTGGTTGGGCCAGTGTGGTAACAGAGGAAGTTGTGATAGTTTCGGCTATCTTCTAAAATTACAGCCAACACCCTGTTCCAATAGTTTGCATGTGCAATGTGGGAGATAAAAAGGGAATCAAAGGTAATAAGGATAACAACAGCTAGAATATGACAACATAGGCATTCAGTAAGTAATTTTAAAGAAAGAATGAGTAATTTATTTTTATTTTTATTTTTTTACCAAGACTGTCTTTTACAACTAACATAGATTTTTCCCTAATGTCTGGCCCTAGATTTTCTTGTATCAATGGGGAATGATTGTTATAACCCTAAAACCCAAATGCATACTTTAGATATTTATAAATTAAGAGCATAAAGATTTTTTATTTTCTCTTGTAATATCCCCTTGACTGAGGCAATGCCCTCAGGATACACAATCAAAACAGCAGCTTTATGTTGCAGACCAATGGGGCACATAAGACATAAAAATTGAATGTAAACCTTTGTCACTAGTATGAAAGGGACAGTCAGTTTTTAGTGATTTTTTGAGTGATTCTGTCACACACTGGGGACCCGGTCAGTGCAATTTCAACCTGTAACTTCCTTTATTAAAAGTACATATCATCATGTTGCCACAAAAGTGTGATATAACAGAATACTATTTATTTCGCTTATCTCTACTATATCCACCATAGGAAAAAAGTTGTGTATCGGTGGTTGCAGGAGCTAACGAATTCTATAGGAAGTAGATTTTAAAATAGAGCAGAGTTTTTTAGACATGCACAAATCAAAGTTGATGTTTTAGCATGTTTTAGGATGTTTTGTTCTTTCTATTAACAAAATTCCACCCTTGAAAAGCTGTTCATGTATCTGACCTCGTGTGTTCTCCCTTATGATCTGGACCAAAATATGCAACGTGTATCATATCCCCATGATTTGAATTATGTCCACCCCTACTTTTCAATGTTTTCCAGATTCTCTACCATATTCCCAGGGTACTGACAAGATGAGTAATCACATGCTGAAGTGCATCTTCTCTTCTATAGATGAAGATTATGGAGTGACTAATATTTATCTCTACAAATACTGGTGTACTTTAAATAGATTGTTCTATAGAAGCATCTGATGATTGTAATTACTACACAGGCCTGATTGTTGATCTACCCAAAATGGTCTTTATTTTTATGAATAATCTATCTGGTATCATAGCCTATTTTTTACTAGATTTAGCAGACAATTTTACTGTATTGTAAAGAAACATATTAGATCCAAACATTCATGACCTAGCCTTGTTCACTCTTCTAGCACTGTAGAAGGTAGTGTTTATTTTATTTGCTATGAGCCTTTGACTGGGAACAGCTTTCCTGAGTAGAGTGCTTTGGTTGGTAGCTTTTTTCATTAAGTGCAGTAGTGTGAAAAGCTGCAGATAATACAGACAAGTGAGGCTTTAACACTCTGCCTGTCTAGGGGATGTTGTTAATGTCTGGACAAAGCTTGTACTCAGAAAAGGGCCTTAGTCTGTGTCTTTGTGCTCATAGCCTAATATAAGCTCAATTTATATCATTTGGTTGTTCTGCATCTGTATACTGTTAAAAATGGCACTGCACTATGGGAGTGGGTGAAAATTAATTCTTGCAAAATGCCCACCATATGATGGGATGAAGTGGGGTATTAGGTTCTCCTTGTCCTGTTCTAACAATATGAACTCTTAACTTGGAATGCAACTGTGAGAAGTGCTTTAGTTACAATGCAATATGTGGCATCAATATTGCCCAGCAAAAAACGCTATAGGTGGTTAACAATGGCTTGCCACACTGCTGTTAATGGTAGCACTTTAGATCAGTGCAACCCTATAAGTGATAACATTTAAACTCAGCACAACAATGTAAAAAGTGGTACTTTCATCTGATTCTAAAGGACTCTGGTGTGTTTATCCTCACTTCCCTGTTAACTTTTGATAAAACACATAGGTGATAATGTAGGCTATTTCTATTGCCATTTTCCTCAAGTCACAGGACATTAAATTAAGAGGAAATATCTGCAGAAGTTTCCATAGTATCAATGATTTTCTCACATATATGACTCATTCTTTGTTTTTTAAATCAGTAAACCTAATATGAAAATATTCTGGACCTGTCAAACACATCTGTTTTAAACATGTATTAACTTATAACATTAGTGAAAATAATAAGTATAGCGTAATTTTGAAAAGCAATCTATAAAAGAGCAACATTGAATATTCAACAGGACTCAGAAGTATATGTTCAGCTACAGATTAAATAGTAAGTGCATGAATTACCAATGTATTTTTTTTCAAAATCTTCTAAATAAAAAATAAATAATAACTTAGAGGTTGTATTCATGATGCTGAAAATGTCAGTTTCTAAAGCATCAATGAATTTTTTTTTTTCTTCCAAATATAGACTACATTGTACATAGACTGTTAGTTGCAGATCACAGTTTGGTTTTCATCAGTAAAATTAATAAATATTGATCTTTAGAATGGTGCATTGTGTTCCTGAAAAAAAGTCTTCAGCCTTTAAAAACCTTGCTGTTCAAAGTGTGGATCCTGGCCCAGCCCCATCATTATCACCTTGTAAGAAATGCAGAATCTTACTCCCAATCTACTGATTTAGAATATGCATTTTACCAAGATCCTCCTGACTCAGGAACTTTAAAGTTTAAGAAACACTGATTTAAATTACCTAAATAATCTTTAGGGTCTTGCCTTCGTGAAAATTTTATCCAGGGTCCAGGCATAACAATGAAAATTGAAGTTTCTCAGGATAGGTCAAGGAAGTTGTTAATAAATTATGCCAGAGTCCTTTATTTAATATTTGGAGCTAGTTTAGAACTTTTCTAAAATTTTCAGGGATCAACCACTTTCTAGATGAGAGATGCTGCCTTACACCAAAAGAGAGACTTAGGATATTCTCAGTTTAAGTAATTTGAAATCTTATTCAAGAAACTGAATTCAATCACGTACTATTCTACAGTTAGAACAGTAAGACAGATATTTCTGGAAACGCAGAAATTCTGACGTAGAGATTTCTGTTCTCATAGATACAATGAAAGATCACAGCAAACTACAAATTTCTATCTCTTGTATGAATTTTTCATTTAATATATATTCATTCAAACAAGATTTTTAATCATCCTATAAACACCAATCATCATGGATTTGAGGAAAACTCATAAACTTGAATAGGCATGATTCTAATGAAGTCTGAAACAAATTATCTCAAAGCAAAGAAAGGTTTGCTTGTATGCCTTTGTTTCACAACTCAATTTACCATTGCATGCTTATTAGTATACTCAGGAACCATGGAGATAAGAATTAAATCAAAATGCTGGGGGAAGAAAACATTCATTTCAATTGGATTTTTTGAGTTAGTAGATAACCAATTCTCCATTTAGAATTTCTTTGATGGAATGCTAGAAGTTGACTGATTTTTTCCATCAATTTACAAAACAAATTGCTTCTCTTTGTTGTTGAAGTATCTATTTATCAATATGAAAGGACTTCTATTTGCCACTATGTAAAACTAAAGATGTCTATTAGACATAAAGATTCAAAATGTTATAAATGGACAAATCATGATAATCAAAATTATATTGGGTAGAAATCATCATGTGTATAAAACTAATGTGATTGAAAAATGATTCCATACTCTGCTCCATTACTGATGCTGTTATACATGTGAAGTTTTCCCCAACCAATTTTAGCAGGAAAAATAAACACCACTTAGCTCTTGAGAGAAGATTTATTTGTGTATCTCATTTTTCGGATATTATACATAGTAAAGTATCCTGCTCAATGAGTTAGAGGTAAGGAAAGCTTTCTGATCTAGAAGACTTCTATCACTATAAAAGTACAGATTAAAAAACAGATATCGTATGATTCATTTAAGTAACAAGCATAATTGAACAACCACTGTCTGATATAAGCAAATACGGAATTTGAGTTCCACGAACTGTTCTTGTACCTGAAGCCTGAGTCTCCCAGTAGAGCAAGTGATTGAATCTTACCAACTCAGTTAAATTCAGTCCACCCCAGTGATATTCTCAATCACTTCAGGTTTGAATAATCTCATGTAGAATAGAGATGTATCTTTTCTGTTCCTATTGCTTACTCTCAACTTCCAAAAAACTTCAAGCTCACCCAAAAGGATAGCAGCAGTAAGGGCAGTTTATAAGGAATAAGAGTTTTTGTTTATTTTCTGGACTCCTCTGGGGAAAACCGACGTTATTTGGTTAATTTGTGCTCGATTACCTTCTGCTAATCAATTAAAAATTGCCAGGGTCCTCACCCGCTGTTTCCCGGCACTGGTTGTATCTAGCTGCTTATTCTCTGTTGCTTGCCATTCTCAGCTCAGGCAGCATCTTACCCTGCATCTTCTGTGTGGCACATGAAGTGTTTTTTCAAGTGTCAATCTGGCCACCCCTCTATAGCCTCTTGTACAGTGATTTCTATGGAGAAATGACCACCTTTTCTTCAGAGCTTCAATGGCTTATCTGCTCCAGCTTTGTTAGAAAATTTTCACCTTTGGATACCTCCTCAGGGTGGGGGTGGAGGAATGGCAACCCAGTGAGCAACCTTTCGTTTGTTCTCTGGCTCTCCCAGGATGCTTCCTAGTATACCGTGGTTCTTCAGGAACAGGAAGCTCTCCATCAAGTCTGTCTTCTGGCTACAGCAATCTCTGCCTGGTAGTCACCCACAATTCTGAGCCTTTAGGACATGTCTGGAATTCTGTTGATTGTAAGTCTCTATAGGGAACATGATGCCAGTCGTTCTCACTTCCAGACATCTCTGCATATTGTGGAAGGTATGTCAAGAACCACAACTTTTCACTCCCCAGTTATCTCTCTTTAAAACTATCCATGCCACTCATATTGTACTCCAGAAATCCGTTTTATAATTGTGTGTGTGTGTGTGTGTGTCAGAGAGAGAGAGAGAGAGAAAGAGATAAACCTTTTTGATTTTCTTAGTGGATGATTCAGAAAATGTGCCCTTTGGAAAGGTGCATCTTTTTAATTTAGATTTCAAACTCTAGCTCTTTTTTTTTTTTTCCCCTCAGGTGTGGGCTAAAAGTATAGCACTTTCCCTTTAGTACTCAAATGGAAAGCAACAGTTAACCTAGGGGAGCAGAGAAGGACATGTCAAGGTGACACTTCACATTATCATGTTATCTGTGATCACAAAATACAGCATTACTGTAGAACTTTACAACTTTCACAGTAGGGAACAATTCTTATTTTAATAAACATCAAAACATCATTTTTACTGACTATCAATGGTATAATTTATTTTCCCATCCCTTAAACATATTAGTTAACGTCAATTTTTAAAATACTATAAAACTCAAAACTATGCCTGTGATATCAACGTGTTTCATAGTACTCTTTACTAATCAAATAAAATTCAGGAAATTGGTTATGATTAAGTTAGGAGAGGTAACATTCAGGAAAATTAAAATTATAGGACAGTTGCACTTTTTTTTAATCGATTTCTGAAATGCTGCAGATAAGTGGAGAAGGGTTTTCAAAGCAAAAGAACATTGAATCCTCATAATATAGACTTTGCCTACAAGGAGTATCTTTAAATCTCAATTGGTCATTTGGAGACTTTTTTAAATATAAAAAGATATCTACATTCTGCAGGCACTGAAAGAATTGGATTTTTTTTTTTTTCAGATAACCATAGTAACCTTCTTTAATCATTTTATTGAGTCAATTTCTTACAAATGCCTCCAAGTTTTCACAGACTGCATATTGACATGTAACTTTAGAAGGGAAGATCTTTCTGACAAGTTTTTAACAATTGATTTATCCATGTAAGAAATCGATTTTAACCTGTTATTGATTTGCCTATTATTTAACATATTTTATCTGTAAGATCTTATAACAAAACCAAATATGCTTTAAAAATGCCAGTTGTTTATTAAGTAAAGTTTCACATTGAGATTATTTTAGTACTATTTCTAAATACAATATATTGTGCTAAAAGGCATTTTCAATCTTATACTAAATTCCCCTGCTTCCACCAA
>PVKE010043622.1:0-13288 GCA_004027555.1 Craseonycteris thonglongyai | reverse complement strand
GTATTGTAGTTGACAGCTCAAGAGCAAAATATTCGGCAATGGGTATTCCTCGAGGAGTAGAATCCTTTCCTGTATATACTATGCTATTTATCATGTAATACGTTTTGGCATCACAAAGCATTAGTAGTTTAATTCCATATTTATCTGGCTTTGAAGGTATATACATACGAAATGGACATCTACCTCTAAAACCAAGCAACTGCTCATCTATTATAGTGTAGTCAGAAGGAGATGTTTTATAGTTTTTTGTTGATAAAATATGTACATAAAGATGTCATACAACCTTCTTTTAGATTCATGCCATAAAGCAATACAAAAAACATGAAAAAACGAAATAATAAAAAATAAAATCAAATTAAAATACTTACGTTGATCGTACCCTGGGGTACATGTGTGCCCCACAAGCAGCGTGTCACGTTCACTCGCCAACAGGACTACCGTCCAACTGAGGTATTGGTGCGTCCCCCCGCCCCCCGCCCCCCGCAAATACACGAACACACGAAATAAACCGTTGCATTTTAAAAAAGTTACAAGCAATTAAAAAATTTTTTTTTTTTATTTGTACCCCAGGGTACAGTTCTAGAGTTAAAAAAAAAAAAAAAGGATAGTTAGAAAGTGGTGGGACATTTTGGATTGTTGTAATGCTGGAAGGAAGATACTGGCCTTTAGGTTTCAGAAAGCAAGGTGGTTGGATGTTTTGCACTGTGCACCCCACCCCCACCCCCACTGCCCCAGTCCCTTAACACAGGTAATTGCCCACCATTCATTATGGGCATTGTCTTTGCTGAATACTCACAAAGGTGAAAAACTTTATTTCTTTTCTTCATAATGAAACCTTTATAATTACCTGAGCCTGGACTCTGTTTTACAGATCTATAAGAAGTATTTTTTGCACTGCCCAAATATATACTGAATATTCAAGGAGTGCGTCTAATGTGGAAGACTATGTTTTGTTTTATTCAGAAGTTACAAACTCTGTCCACAATTTCATAAAAACATGCCACTGATATCAATGTTGCCAATAAAACCCAATTCTATCAGATTACATTTAGAGCTAGCTCATTCATGAAGATGGAGCTTAGAGATGCATTGTAATACGTTCTTTTTTGAAGAGTTTATTTTGTTTTTGACAGAGACAGAGATAGAGAGAGAGAGAAGGGGGAGGGCCCAGAGCAGTCTCCATAGTTCTACATCATCAGGTTTCTACATGGTTTTGTTCCATACAGGTGGGTGGGGCCGCACAGGGTGGGAACCAGTCTGGGGGCCTCCCACATGGGAAGCACACCCCAGTTCAGCATATGGGTCTGCATAGGCTCGTGCCGGGACTCAATCCTCGAACCCAGGGGCTGCAAAGCGAAAGTTTAACCCTCTAATCCATCCTGGCTTCGCAACATTGTAATACATTCTAAAATGTAAATTATGTTGTTTGTATTAATCTGTTATGTTAGGATAGGGTAGACTTTGGAGGTCAGTAAATACTTGTAGGTGATTTTATTTCTTTTCATTTCTCATTGTTTTGTGAAGGAGTGAATGGTATCCCAAAGATCAGACAGAGAACTGTACTGTCCCTCCTCTCTGACGTCGAAGAATGCCTCTGATGGTGTCCCTTAATTGACACTCTTCGTGGTTCTGCCTACAAGTAGTTACTTGTTTAGGAAGGGTGAAGGGGCTTGCGAATCTTCTCTTTATCTGTTTTAATGATTCTGTCTTGAGTAGATGACAGATTGAACAGAAACCCAGACTCTTGAAGAAACCGCTCACTTCTATGTAAGTTTCCAGCTTCACAGGCCTGTCAAGCATGTGTCCGTCTAGATTCCGGTTTACTGGAACACTGCACTTGGAGAGGATTTTTGTGACCAGTGCATAGAAGATATGCTAGCATCCCAACAGAGTCTCAAGATGCCTGTTGGTGTCAGTGAGTGTAAACAGACCCAAGAGTGTGGGTGGGACAAGCCCACAGCTTTATGAACATCAGCCTTCTCTCCAGCTCTATCTGTGACTCCATGCTTCCAACTGAGGTGATGCCGGAGAGAGTCTGATGAGAGCCATTACTTGATTTGTACCTGACAACGATGCTCAGAGAGCCTCAGTGTCCCTCAAACTGCATCTCACTCCAGGAGTTCAGCATCTTCAGGCATCAAATGGCTCACAGGCACTTTTAGCCCCTTATTTCCTAAACTTTGAAACAAGGATGAAGGGTATACCTGGCAGAAGGTAGTTACTTTCTTCATAGATGGAGATAGTAAGCCTTGATTGACTTAATTTTATTCTTGTTGCTGAGAAAACTCAGGGATTTGACAGGTTAGAATTGGACAAAACAAGGTAGGGCAGTGCCCAGGGAAAGTGGGTATTATGAAGGCACACAGCCTTTCCTGGAATCTCCAACTTCTCTTGGAAACAGGGAGGACTTGGTCCCTAAGACATAACCTTTGGATATCTATAGAAGTTTATGCTTGTCAAGTCCTCATGTTGCTTTCTTAAAAGAAATCTGATTGAAAAATTAAACTTTTTTTAGAAGAATTATTATTATTATTTTTTTAACCTTTTCAATTGTGACTTTCTAGAACTGAATGAGGGCCCTTCTGGTCACAGAGCTGGAGTTTGTGATTGAAGCATCCTTATAATAATGTTAGTGGCACTTCCGTCTCTGCTGTAAAATGAAAGCTGTAGCCTGCCAATGCGCATCAGATGGGATTTTTTACTTTTGAGGAGTAACCCCTGTGTGTGAGGTCAGGTCTCCTGGTAGCTGGGATGAGATGAGCCACTTGTTTTGCCAAGGCCTTCCAATTGTCTCAAATGGCAACTAATTTTAGTTGAAATGGACTTACTGCAAATTTGAACCAGGGACTGAGAGGCGCAAGACTCTGTATCCCATTACAAGAGCTATTCAGATTCTCCATAATACTGTATATTAAATTCTTATAATAAGCTGCTCTGTGAGTCTTGGGGCTAGTTCAGTATTTTCATTGCCGTGATTACCCTATGGTCTGCTGGCCAGCTGAAGCTGGAGTCCTCTTTCCCTTGATATGTTTCCATAACATCTCTCATCGGCCCAGTGAAACTTGTTGTTAAGGGCAAAGCTAATCTATTGCAGCCTGCCTTGCTACATCACGCCAAGAAACTTGGTGTGTTTCTCTCAGCTATTTCCGTGAGGACAGTTCACTTCTTTGGGAGAGTTTTAGTTCTGAGTTAGTGAACAATCCAGCTGCAAAAAACGGCTCTTGAAAACAGCCTCCCCAACCCATCCTACAACTGGGGGCCCCTACCCCAGATGGACACCTAAATAAGGCAGTACTTTGCCGCCTGCATTTTCATATGTGTATGCATATGAATATGGAAATATCTGTGAATTGCTCCAAAAGAACTTTTTTTAAAAATGTACTGGAATTTACATATCCTGGAGTGATACTGTTTTCTAATTTAATTCTACCTCCGCTGATCACTACTTGCTTCTAGCTTGTAACTTCACTGGCACTGGCAATAGCAATAGCGAGAGAGAGATAAGTTGATTCCAGGCTAGTAGAGCAGAGAACAAATGAGGAAGTTAGGTTCTGTGTGATATATATGAGAGGTGCCCCCAAACTCAATAATACTAATCAATTGGAAGTGAGTCCAACTGATTTTGCTTTGAGTACAAGGGCCAGGGAAGTAAACACATTTGTCAGCACCTGGGACACTGGAATGTCCCAGAGCAGGGATATGCCACAAAGCCATCTCCCCACTGGCAAGGATGATGTGGACTGGGGGAGGATGCTTCTGACTATGTCCTTGTCCCTGTCTTCCCCGCCCTCTCTCTGACTTGCCCCTCAACCTTGTGTTTTCTCTAGCAGCTCATTTCTGAGACTTTCACCTTAGGATAGGTCCCTGCCTCTACTGTGATTCCCCGGCATCAGCTGCTTTTGGCCTCGTCTTCTCCCTTGGACCCTGACTCAAGAACAGCGTTTTGCCCTCTGGCTTAACATTTTCCCCTCACGGATTTTCTTGGCCTCCACCCCGGGCTGCCCTCCACCTGATCCCTCGTCTCTGGGCTCCAGGAGTAGGTGCCAGTTCAGTTCCAGCCACACCCTTGCTCAGTTCTCCGCAGGGCCAAGGGTTTTGTTTTGTTTTGTTTTGTTTCCTTTTCAGGTCCCACCCTCACCCTCTTCCTGCCATTTTGAAAGAAAATCCAGTGCTCTCAATCTTGGTAAAACAAACAAACTGACAAATATGTTAAAGAGTCAAAGTCTGGGTCAAAAATCAAAACATTACAAATCTAAACCCTAGAAAACTTTTTCTCTGTTATAGGACTTGTGTGATTTTTTGTTCTTCCTCCATCTCCTAAGCATTAAGGGAGATCAGTAGTAGATACATGAGAGGTGTAAGGCCAAAGAGAGCCCACTGAGGGTTGCCCTGCCATAATCCTTACACCCAAAGAGGCCTCCATTAACCAGATATCTTATGGTTTATGCTCTCAGTACACTTTAGACCAACATTGCCAACAGAAATATAATGTTAGCCACACATATAATTTTATTTTCTAATAGAATTTTATTTTCTACATTAAAAAGGTAACAAAAATTATTATAAACAATGTATTTTACTTAATGCAACATATTCAAAGCACTCTCACTGCAATATATTACATAAACATAAGCACGATGAATCAGTTCTAGGGACCTGCTGTACAGCATAGGACCTATAGCCAACAGTACTGTATTATGCACTTGAAATTTTGTTAAGAGGGTAGATATCATGTTAAGTGTTCTTACCACACACCAAAAGTGAGAACACCAGGTAACTTTTGGAGGTGATCCGTATGTCTGTTACTCTGATTGTGATGATAGTTTCCCAGGTGTATACAGATGTCCAAACTCATGAAATTCTATACATCAAATACGTGTAGTCTTTTGTATAGCCATTATACTTCAACAAAACTGTTAAAAATTATTGAGACACTTTACATTCTTTTATTATCATACTAAACCTTAAAAATAAATATCCATTCAGATGCTTGAATTTTCAACGAAGTATAACATGTTGTATTTTATGAAAAAAAAATTACATTGCTTCATTATTAAAATTAATTAAAATTAAGCAAAAGGTTTCTTAGTTGCCCTAAGGCACATTTCAAATCCTCAAGAGCTACATGTGGCTGGTAGCTAATGCCTTTTACAGCACAGATTTATAAACAAAGGTGCTTACTCATAAGCTCTACCTCACATCAGCTCCACCAAATACAGAAACTGTTCTCCCCAGTGAGCCAATGACGGTCCTTGAACGGGAAGAAAGGGAGAAGGTCCCACCTCCACTCTCTTGGCCTTTCAAAATCTCCACAAATGCCATCAATTTACAAATTATTTACTGTATTTTTAACTTTTCTTCTTACGCTTAACTTTCTTCAAAGAAAAAAAGAAAATAGCATCTCACAACACAAATGACATTTACTAGTAAAATACGATTTTTTTAAATCCATAAACTTACCATCTTGGCAACCCTATAAATTTGCCAATTAAGGTACAATGAGTGAACAGAATACCAGGCTCCATAAACCTCTCTTGGAGCATAAGTCATGCCTTTGGTCTTTTTTCAGGATGAATTAGCTTTTGACATAAGATTTCATCTACTCCCAGATTTCAAATACTATTAATATCTATTCATCACATAATTGCTGAGAGCCTGCTCCATGCCATTCTCTGGTCCTGAATGCTTGGAATCACCACAGGGACATCACATTTAATGTTTCTTGAACTAACGGCTTTATTTTCCCCTCTAAGATCTCCATTCCCAGCTTTCTCTTTAAATCTACATCCCTTTCAAATAAAGACGCTTTCATCACAGTCTTTATTTGAATGACCTTAAAACAGAGTGTGAAACAAGGACTTGCTGTAGGTAGTTTATTTCAGGGCTTGTCACAGAAGTAGAAGTGTGAAGTCGAGAAAAGCCAGGAAAGGAGGTGAGGCCAACGAAGGCTGTGCTGTTGATCTGATTATGACCATTGACAGCTGAGGATTTTTTTCTTATTGGGGACCCTCAGGTACACCGTGTGTGCTTTAGATTTATCTCTCCGAATGACAAGAGGCTGCGTTCACCCATCAGCTTGCACTCTGTCTTGGATAATGTTATCCTCAGCCTCTATTTCTTTTTTATTTTTTATATATTTTATTTATTTATTTATTTTTGACAGAGAGAGAGAGAGAGAGAGAGAGAGAGAGAGAGAGAGACGGAGGCAGAGACAGAGAGAGAGAGAGAGAGAGAGAGAGAACTGAACTGGGAGAGCTCCCAGTCCAGCACGTGGTTCCGCACGGGCCGGGGCCGGGATTCGATCCCCGGTCCCCGGCGCTGCAAAGTGAGCGCTCAACCCACTGAGCCATCCCGGCTTCCCCATATCCTCAGCCTCAAGATCATAAATCCTCCCACATTTCTGTGCTACTTCTGTGCTAATAATTGCTAAAGCCATGAGCAGAAAAGCAGAGGCACCAAACAGGTACCTGAAGTGGGATGCAGACAGCTTGCACGGAGATTGTTCATAGCTGCAGCTGAAACCACAGAGGGGCCGGGGGGATGTGGAACCAGGTGCTCTTACCCTCCCAGTTATCTGAGTCATGAAGCCGAGAGTTGTTTTCATAAGGTCCCTAGAGTTCTACCCTCTTCTCTCTTCCTTCTCTTAGCTGCCAAATCTGCATTGAACCCACTTACTAAATTTTCCCCTCAAATTGATTTCTTCCACTCTATCTCTGTTACCATATGATTGCAAACCTTCATCCTGAGTTTTCAGTTGCTGTCTGTTTCACTTTTGTGTCTGTCCCTTCATCAAAGCTAAAATAAGATGAGTCAATTATTTCAGAGGCTTTCCGTTGCAACCGTCAGAGGTTACAAATAGAGGGGCCAACTCTTTTTAACATGGCCTAAGAGAGTCTTGTTGAATACATTTCAAAGGCCGTGCCTGAGCTCAGTGGGAAAAACAGGGATGACTGATTCAGTGTTGCCCGGGATCAGGAAAGGGAGGTGAGCCTATGTGCTTGTGCTCATTGGGCACAGTGACATGTAGCATCCAGTCTTTTGACATAGCATGCTGCACTTCAGAGCCTGACTTTAGTCTTCTTTCTTGTTTCTCCTGTTTCTTGCTTGCTACTCATCCCCTCATGTCCTTCTTTCTAGTCCCTTTGTGAAGTGTTGTTCCGTTTTATGAACTAGCCTTGTTCTTTCATATACCCATGACTTTGCAATGGCTGTTCCCTCTGCATACAATGCCCAGCCTGGTCATGTGCTCTCATACCTCAAGGATCGTATCGAAGTATATCTCCCCGAGAAGCCACCTGTGACCTCTGTAAAAAACGAAATCTCCATCACCCCACTTGCTGTGATCGTCTACTGATTTCTTTTTCATTTTAATTACCCTGTAGTTCTTTTTATATTCATGTTTTCTTATGGAGCCTCTGCCCCCTCATTTATCTTTCATCAATTAAATGAACAGTTATGAGTGCTATTAATCCCAGTTAGCACTGCATGCTCTCCAACTTGGAATTCTCTGCTGAAATAAAGATTGTGGAATAGAGCTTACATGTGAAGCAAAATGTGCTCTCTTGTTCCCACCCTCAGCAATGGATTTCTCTGGCTCCACAGTGCAGTTGTAGTAGATAGATATGGTCACCGGCTGGGCCAGCAAGAAGGTGAGTATGGCTTCGCCTCCCAAAGAAACGCACGTGAGGAGACTCCTTAGCCCAAGGTTGGAAGAGGCAGGCAGAGATAGATACTGACCCTGGAACATAATGACAGTAACAATCCCAATATTTCTTTTATGATTTTGATAACCAAAATAAACTTACATTTCAGAAAACTGCAAAGCACATAGAGAGGGGAAATGTATAATAAAAGAAGTAAAAGCAGGTCTTATATAACATAGCAATAGAGATAAATATGAGACTGTGCTAAGAAAACACAAGCTATAACACGTGTTAAATATTTGATAATCACTAAAAAATGGAAAGCAGAATAACAAGTCCAAAACCATCAGATGGTAAAATAGATACAAGAAAACACAGTAATTCTATTGGAAAGGAGAAAAGGAGAAAGGTTTAAAAGTAGAAGAAACAAAGAGAAAAGCATGGTAAATAAAAGACAAAAAAATGAGGTGGAAGAAAGAATTTAAAATCTATTAGGAATGACAGTAAGTGAAAATGGTGTAAATTTGTCTCTTTAGAAAGACAAAACTTTAAAAAATATCTAGCTCTATGGTACTGTTAATAATCCACTTAAGATAAAATGACACTAAAGTGGAAAAAGATGGATAAAGCTATAGCATATGAACTGACATCCCCAAATCTGTTATTATCACTATCATCTTTCATCAAAATAGAATTTAATGTTGACTGTAATGTAGTTATTTAAACAACTGAATTATTTCTATCTGTAGTAATAACAATAGAGCTCAAAAACATAATATTCAATAAATAAAACAAGTTGCATAACAAATAAACAACATGATATTTGTGTATAATTTAATAACATATAGAGGGCAACACCACAGTTATTCAGTGGATATGTATGTAAATATGAAAAGTAACTTTTTAAAAGACTTGAAGTTTATGCAACAATTTGTAATACTGATTACCTCTTAGAAACAGGGAATGCAGTAGACTCTTCATTAGCTGCAACTCAAGCAATTGGCACTCTCAAGCAACCAGAAAAAAAATTGAAAAAATGACAATACATTTATCTGGCATGGGTGCCAATTAACAATCTACCATACTTTGAAAAACAGATATCGGTTAAAGAGAACTTCTATTTTCCTCTTTTTTTTTTCCTTTTGAAAAGATAACAGTGTAGTCATCTAGTTGTCTTTTTCTTTAACATGTATTCATAGGGTAAAAAACTGAGAACAAATAAGCAAAATATTAATAATGTTAAATGATCAATGGTGAGAATTATAATTATTTGCACTTCTCTGCAATTTATAAGTTTCAAAAAGAAAAGAAGACGAAGAGAGAAGGATGGGCAGAGGCAGGAGTAGACAATATTTCCAACTGTATTTTATTATTACACAATAGACAAAGATAAGGAACCTAAACCCAGAATGTCAAGAATACCTTGGAGGACTCACAATTGGTCACAGAAGTAAACTTTTCCAACTTTTTTTTCTAGTTGGAAAACTTTTCTAGTAACCAATGCTTACAGTACTTAATAGAATAATACAAACATTTTTGCTTGTTTAACATTTTCCTTAAAGTGTTTCTCCTTTCAGTAATGTGCTTAATTTTAAAAAGTCTTCAATATTGTAAGCTGCTGATGTGCTGCTGTTTTCAGATTTCAAAGATCCAGGGGAATAATATTTCATAAGCCTATAAAAATTGTTAAAAGTCTATTACCATTTAATTGCATTACCCAAAGTTATGGCTCCCCACTTAATGGCTGCTCTATAAGAAAAAGAGGGTTTTGGTAAAGTCTAGTGTGGCCTAGTAAAGCAAAGACCACTATATTTTATTGCTCATGTAACTTCATTTACAACATATATTTGCAATAAACCTTGTAAAATGTTTCATGACCACGTGTACAGGTGAAACCGAGAAAGTGATTATAGCTGTTCTGTTTTAAATATCAGGAGCATTGATGTGTTTTAACTCATCAACTGGAATATTCTGCTACTTTTGAAATCATGAATAAGTCTACTTAAGGAAATATATCACTCAGAATTTCATCAAACCCATTAGATAATTAGTGTCTAATACAGTAACAGCTTTCCACATTGCTCTTTTCTTATAACATTGCAAAACTCTTATATTATATTGGACAGGAAATTTGAATCAATCAGTCAGGTGCTATTTTGAGCATCTACCAAATTTTCCCTTCCTCTTACATCACAGAATCATTTTATTCAGTCTTTTATATGTGTGCAGTGTATATGTGTACACACAGATCAAAATTCTTTCAGAGGAAATGCTGTTTGTTTGTTTTTTAATAGAAAATTCTTTCTTTTTAAAGTTTAGCCTTAGTAGACAAAATGGGCCTTTGAAGGCAGATTTTACTTCATGATTTTTCTAAACATCATTGAAATGGCACTTAAAACATACTAAATGGCATTAAAGGAACACAAAGTAAATTTATAACAAATTGGGAGGGAATGGATAAGAATCATCAACGAGAGAGTATGTTGGTAAATTTCTGGAAATCAGGAAGCTGGCAAAACATAGAGGAAGAAATTGGTGAAGCTGAAATCCAGTTTTGTAATTGAACCTCAAATAAAGGCCAAGCTTGGTACTGGAGGGTGAAAAAGGCAGGAGTATAAAGTGGGGTATCCATCCGGGTGTTAATTGCAGGTCAGCTTGGAAACACCTGTCTAATCATCCTCCATGCTTTCCCCCCACCTCAGCATGCTCAGAGCAATTGAAAGTGGTAGTTGTCCACAGGTCACAGCCAAAGAAATTCTCTGAAGAAGTTAATTAAGCAGGCTGTCTGGCCATAATCAGGCTTTGGGTATGAAATGTACATGTTCCATAACAAATTTTTCCTCATCTTGGCAACTGGTGGCTACCCTATCAGTTTCTCCTAGTGACTCTGACCAGCACACACAGCTCAAGAACAACCCTCCAGTGGGTGGGGACATGTATTGAGAAAACATAAGGTCTCAGCAGAGGAAATCTGCACAAGCTACTAATATTCGATCTGATTCTTTTATTCCAAACATGAACTGGCAATTAAGACAGCTGAGGAAAGCCAACAGCACTCAGAGAGAGGCTGAGAAGAAACACACTCAACAATTAACCCTGAACCAAATAGAAATAATTCTGGAAACTGAAGAGAAGTTTTTAATAAATTGGGAAATCCAAGAACAAGAAAGATTTGTTTGTATTTAAAACTATAATTGCCAATAATTTTAATAGGAGGCTGGAAGGAAACTCATGGAAATCATCCAGAATTCAGAGCAAAAAGACAAGAGAAGAAAATGTAATGTAAACATTCAGAGACATAAAAGATTAATTCAGGGATTAAATAACTAAGAGAAATTCTAGAATCAAAGAGCAGAGAAAATAGAGGGGAGGAAATAATTTTTTTTTAATTTTGAAGGGAATTCCCTTGAGCTGGAGAAAGACATGAATCTTTTTATTAAAAGGTAGTATAGTATGCCAAAAAAAAAAAAAAAGAAGAAAAAATCCACATTTGTACATAGACTATGAAAGTTCTTAAACATTAAAGATAAAAATGTTACTAAAAGAATCTACAGAGGGGAAAAATGAAAAACATGGAAAGAAATAAAAATCTGATTTGCATCAGACTTTTTTTTTTTTTCCAGAAATACTGGGTGGTAGAACTAGTGATGTAATACCGACAAGGTTCTGAGAGAAAATTATGTTAAACTTAAAATTTTATACTCAGTGAAATTATCAATCAAATTTGACAATGTAATGACATATTTAAACATGGAAGGCCTAAGAAAATGTTTCTTCCTCTTTCCTATAAGATGTTCCTTGTGAATGTTCTACTGCAAAACCCAAAAGAGATTCATGAAAGAAGCTCTGAGTGTCACAATTCAGTTGCTCTAACAGAGAAATATTACACAAAGAATTTGTAGGATGACTACCCTGCTGCAGGCCTAGGAAGAAATCATTCAAAATTAGAGTTGGAAGCCAGAGAGTTTTAGGCAGAATGTCTTCAAAAAGAAAGAAATGTACTGTAATAGCGTGTTGAAAAAGTTAGTGTACTGGTACTTAGTGGTCATTAAAAACAACTTTTTGAGAATTGTAAAAAAGAAAAAAGACAGAAAGAAAGAAAGAAAGAAAGAGAAAAGAAAGAAAGAAAGAAAAATAAAAATTAGAAACACTAAGAAAAGAAGTGTACAAAAAAGTCATGTAAACATATCACAAACTAAAAATGACAAAATTTTGAGCAAAGAATGGAATTTAATGAAAGAGAACTTATTTGGGGTTAATATTTGAGACAGCTTTCTTTGAAAACCCAGTTTATGTGTCATAGGTTTGCATTTCCTCCTCCAAGTTCCAAGCATGCTATATATTTCTGCATTCTTCATACCTGTATGATCATAATATTACCAATGCTGCTATTGTTTTTTAGGACCGAACTACAGATATTGATTGAAGTGTATATTTTGGCAAGGTTGATTTTTTTTAGAGTATTGGTACCACTGAAAGAAATTCAGAGATAGCAGAGGTAGAACTGAGAGAAAAAAGAGAGGTATTAACATGTTCATTTTTTAATCTTATTGCCAACTTCCTTGAAAAAGTGGCAATAGCACTTTTAGTATATTAAGTACCTAAAAATGAAAAGATTCCCAAAGAAGTAAAAATATAGCTAGCAAATATCAGTAGACAGAGAGGAGAAAGGGAGGTCGAGGTTATCTTGGATGAGCTCAATCTGTACCTTTCTAAGTGATAGAAGTTATTTGGAGTTATAGAGATTGCCTAGGGGAGATTAAGCAGGAAACTAATACAATTTACACTTCAGGGCTCCTTACTCATCCAGTCTTTTCCAAGGCCTGGAAATGTATGCAGACTGTCAGATGAATTATTTTTCTTTAAAAGAGTCCCACAGACTAAATATTTTTCAGGCTCCACAAAACTTAAATCTGGCCCTGGAGGTAGGCTGACCAAGCATATCGTTTTAAAGGGGACAGAAAACAACAGTACTCTCCCATTTAAAATGGTATATATGGTCAGACTAGTCTCATTGGGCTAAATTCAAGGTGTCAGTTGGCCGACCATACTACTGTTTAAAATGAGACAGTACCATTGTTTCCTGTCCCATTTAAAACATTACATCAGCACATAATGCAATACATAGATGATGTAATGTAGAGTTGTACACCTGGAAGCACGTAATTGTTACCAATCAATGTCACCCCGATAAATTTAACAATGAGATAAATAAATAAATAAATAGTAAAACAGTACATCTGATCAGTCTACCTGAAGGTGAAAAACTGAAGAGACTGAAGAGGTCGAACAATTCACCTTTGGGGAAAGATTTGGGGAGAGGGAGCTGTGAGACACTATCCTTTGACTCTTGAAATTATATAGATAGATAGATAGATAGATAGATAGATAGATAGATAGATAGATAGATAGATAGATGTATATCTATATCATCTATTATCTATATAGGTTGTCTGGAAAAAAATCTAGTCATAAATGCCTCTATCAAGTATACTGCCAGTGGAAGTAAAAACTGACACGAGCCAATTGAAAGTGATCAGGCACATTTAAATGTTAACACCATTTGGCCCCACCATTCTTGTAAGTGAATTAGTCTTGGAAATAATCAGAAATGGATAAAGAAATATGAGCTTCTTCCCTTCAGG
>PVKE010043621.1:0-13303 GCA_004027555.1 Craseonycteris thonglongyai | reverse complement strand
ATATGGGTTCGCATGGGCCCAGGCCAGGATTCTATCCTTGGTCCCTGGGGCTACAGAGTGCTTACCTGCTGAACCATCCCGGCTTCCCTAAAATTTGAACTGCAGTTTACAGGGGTTAAGGATCTGGCAAAATCAAAGACTAGACTGTTTTAGGGCAGGTTTCACAACCTTGGCACTACTGGCATTCTGGGTTGGGTTAACTCTTTGTTGTGGGGAGCTACTGTCCTTTGTAGGATGTTTAGCAGCATCCCTAGTCTCTAACTCTCTAGATGCTAGTAGTACTTCTCCCAGTAGTGACAACCAAAAATGTATTGACATTGTGAAATGTCCCCTGGGAGGCAAAACAGACCCTGTTGAGAACCATTACTTTGGAGGGTCAGAGTAGTAGTAAGCATGTTTCCAATCTACAGATCAGAAAACAAACACAAATGGGGGACATCCAGCTATTGGAACAGTCCAAGTTAGGGTTAGAGCTACAGCAAAAGCTTTTCTATAAGGCTGATATTGGTAGCTTAGCTCCCTAGATGTGGAGGGGCCATGGAACTCTATTAGAGTGGGTTACATAAAAATAAAGGCTGAGAACTAGACAGGGTCTAGCAGCTTAGGCCAGGTCTCAAACCCAGCTGTGCACCCAAATCAATGTGGAATTGTAAAAATACAGATGCCTCAGCTAAACCATGTCTGCTATGAAGCAGAATTCCCAGTGAAAGCTGACATCTTACATACAACCTAGATTCTGAAACACCCACAGTCTTAGATGACATCTGGAATACTGTGTTCAGGAAATGAGAGACAGGCTAGGAATAACATGGCTCAGCATAGCTGGCCTCAGCAATATTTACTGTTTGAAGTTCTTTAGTAGCTACTATCCCATCCCACAAATGAGGATGAAAATATTGCGTACATGTCATTATGGCTAAACTGTCCTAAGTAAGAGACTTCCCCAATTTATTCCTATCTTTAAGAGACTTCCCCAATTTATTCCTTTCTTCTGCTCTGAACTTACTTGCTCTTTTGCAATGTTTCCTGTTCCCATTACACTGCCCAATACCTGGTTTCTTTCTCTTTGCCCAGCTCCTTTCTTCTGATATTGGTTTGGATTGTATCTGATTTGGGCAGTATTTCAGAGGTAGAATCAAAGCCTTGCTGACTGACTGGACTGGGATTTTCTATCTTGCTTTTAAAGGTGCTCATTAAGCATCTACTGAATCAAGTAATGTAAAGTAAAACTGTGAAACAGTCAGATAGATTCCACAGGCTGCACAATAACCAGTTTTGAGAGTAGCACCTCACGCTTTCTGATAGGAAATCCAGAAAAAAAAAAAAGACTGTGGCACTTTAAGTGTGTACTCTTAAGTTTCTTTTTCATGTGCAACACTGAAGTTAACTAAAAAGTACATCTATGGAGAATCTCAATAAACTTGATTAATCTTGGCTTAAAATAGCTATGCTACTAGTTTAGCAATAATTCCATGATTGTCCAAGAACTCTGCAAAAACATTTTCATTGATTATTTTATTTAGGAAAACAAAAATAAAAATAGAAGACAAAAATCCTGGTCACTTGCAGTATCTATCAGCTTTCAATTTTGCTCTCCTGTTAAAACAAAGACAAATAGTAAAAATTAATCTATGTAAATATAAAACATGCCATATATAGTCAATTGCTACTAAATATAAACTCATGCTTAGAAGCTGTTATCAATTTTGGTTATTTTATTATAATAATATTTATATGAAAAGATTTTAAATAAAATTTTACTTTTTAATTTTATGTTTCATATTAAATGGATTCTATTCTTTTGAAAGTCTTTTCCTGATCTTTAACAAATGTTGCCTACGTAACATTTTTCTATCCACAAGGGTAATTTTATTACTTCTGAATTTAAACATGCCATAAACTTCTTAACAGGGTGGGAATATTGTATTTTCATTAAGTGATAAAAGTTACAGGACATAGATCTTAATCTATTTCTTTTGAGTCCATAATCTATTTTCATATCCCTTTCTTGATTTCTTAGAACAAGATACTACATGCTAATTTGCTCAGGTGGAAAAAATCATTTACTGACTTCAAGTAACAACTCGATCAACTAATTATTAAACAGGAAATATATAATAAAGCATTGTCTTTATCAAGTAATGCAAACAAATGTTTTAAAGGCCTAATGTCGCAACACAGGACATGAATGAGTGGCAGATTACCAAATTCTCTTTTAATCCGGCACTATAGATAAACCTCTGTTTTTTTATGTTGTAAATCCAAGACATTACTTACCTAAATAGGATAGTAATAAATATTAATAATGCACTATGATATATGAGGGCTGTCTGAAAAAAAATCCAGCCATATATGCCTCTATTTTTCATATTACATGGTTTGATACTTTCCAGACAGCCTTCCTATATCCTTCATACTTTCGAATTCAACTTAATATAAGTGTTTCAATTTCATTTAATTTTATACTTCGTAATTTTTAAGCTATTTTAATCTAATTTTTAGGAATGTGTACATTTCTAATAGAACCCATTGAATTTTGAAATTAGTCAAACTAGTTCTTCCTAGTTCTTGTTCTGACAGTTAAAAAAAAAAAAAAGTAAATAAATCTATGACATAATTTCAGTTAAACTTGAATTTCTTACCACAAAATGTACGAGGGCTGTTCAGAAAGTATCCAGCCATGTAATACGAAAAAGAGAGGTACCGGTATATATGGCTATATTTTTTCCAGACAGCCCTTGTAGAAGTACCTGGAAACTGACTATTTTTTATATACTCTTTCTTGGTGATGTTTTCCCAGATTTATGATGTCTTTTTCAGGTACTATTACCACCTTCACAATTTAGAAGTAAAGACAAAAATTTGAAAATGACAGTAATTCAAAAATAACATTGGTTTTATATATGCCACTTCTGTTGGCTACTGAAAATAGCTGGAAATAAAAAATATACCTACCTGTCCAGAAGTGTTTCATGCAAAAATCCATCCTTCCGGGCCTTTTTAAGAACTTTACTGTCTTCTTTACTGATTTTAAGTTTGTTGTCTTGGAAGCTCTGAAATTTTTTTCTGTTAAGAAAATATCTTTCTTAAAAAATATTTCAAACTTTGATTATACACATTTACTAATGAACCTAAAATTAAAAAAAAAAAATCTAAGTGTATTTCTTCAATAACATGTAGCTTCTCAACTATGAAGATGACCTCAGTGTCCCACCATCAAGAGGACCATTGTGTAGGTAGCTGTACGTAGCCTTTTTTTTTTTTTTGGAAATAGAAATATTTAATAGAGGACAGTATAATCCACATAGCATAGAATAAATAATTGATTAAATTATGTAAGAAGTAAAATAGAAATTATTCAACTAATTAAACTTTTTTGGACATTTTGTCTTTTAAGTATCAGATGTGAATGAGATATATAAAATGTCTGTCACAAAAGCTGAGTCATGAACAGAACATTCAAATGCTAGATTTGTTCGTTTTCTTAATTTTCTCTCCTTCTGTGATAACAGTTTGCTTATATTCAAGATTCATCACTGTATTTTCCTCTCCAAAGAAACAAAGCCTCACTTTTACCAAGGAATGTTGGCTGGAGTCTTATGGCCTGGCTGTGGAATAATATTTGGTTGGCATTATATACTGACATGTTACAGCCATTTCATTAACAGGGAGAATAGATAGCCCAAGTGACTTTAGCTTTGAAAGCTGGCAGGATAATTAGGAAAACTGAAATCTTGAGAAAAGAAAAGCATTTACCAGTAACTTAGTGCTTTGTCCTAGAGTCTACATTATTCTTTCTTTCTGACCTTTAAGTATTTTATTTAGGCACTTTGAGAAGCACTTCACTGTCAAATCTATAGGGCTAAAAGGAAAAGAATACCTACACATAATTGATTTCACACTGTTTAACATTTCCTTTGTCTTCTTCTGGAATATCATCTTTTTTCTTAGTTTCTCTTTCAGCACAGGATCTAATCTGGATATTGCAGATGAGAAAACAACAAATTACACATCTTTGTCCTTTCCCACTTTGCTTACTAAGAACACTGCAGGTGATTTCTTATGCAAATGAAGAAAACAATTGAATTAGTACTCAGATTCAGAAAACGATTCCAGATATATTTATTTATTTATAAATATAATTTGTATAACTGCTACTATGTTTTTCTAGAGCCCTTGCTTCAGAAATAGTAAAGAAAAAATTATTTGAAAGACATTTTACAGATCAGATCCCGCTGAGCAATTAGGCAATACCGTAATTTAATTTTAGCCTAAAAGTAAATGTAGTAGGACCAAATTATCCCCGGTAGAGAGTATTTATTTATTTATTTATTGTTTTTGACAGAGAGAGAGAGAGAGAGAGAGAGAGAGAGAGAGAGAGAGAGAGAGAGAGACAGAGAGAGAGATACAGAGACAGAGAGAGAACTGAACTTGGGGAACTCTCCAGTTCAGCACATGGGTCCGCACGGGCCGGGGCCGGGATTCGATCCATGGTCCCTGGCGCTGCAAAGTGAGCGCTTAACCCACAGAGCCATCCTGGCTTCCCCCAATGTTTATTTTATAACAAGGAAAGTTGATGAAAGTAGCTATTTTACTTTGCATAGGCTATTACCAAAATACACTAAAACTTTGGATATAACAACTTGTTTTCATGTGATTGGAAATCTCCCCTTTAAATCCTCCTTATATTCTTATAAATTCTAACTGATAGTATCATATGCCATAAATTAACAGAAACAGATACAGTAACTAGGATTGAGTGAGGCAAGGAAGGGGACAGTATTCAGGCCTGTGAAACTGGCAATTTACAACTCAAAGAACCCATATCTCCAAAGTGATCTCTGTAGCTCAGAGTTCAATTCCAAGACTGCTTAGAAAGTGGTGACAATAATGCCTGTTCCAATGATCTGTGTGTGACAGTTCTATTTAGAGGGGTCCTAGAAGACCCCCAGGAAAATTTCTGCCCAGGGCCTTTGATACACTACTACTTTCAACAAGAATAAATGTGTCCTAGAAGACAAGGCCAGGCCGTAAAGGTGGATGGCTGGCATGGAACAGCAGAGCCCACGATGTGAAAGGCAAAGTGGAGAGAGTCCTGGAGTATGAAGGCTGAGCTTCCAGGTACTTGACTAACCAGATAGAACTTGGGAAATTGGACAGATACTGCTTATAAAAATGGTTTTAATTAATGACAAATAGAGCATAGTGTTAGCCTCCCTACCCCGTAGAAGTGCAAAGTACTGCACATTTGCATTGTGTTTAGTAATCATACTTTTCTTAATATAATGTAATATAGATGAGAAAGAAACATGATGCAATAAATTAAATATAAATAACTAACTAAAGATAGGTAAGTCAGATATCCACCAGCATTTTTCTAATGACCTGTTTCCTGAGAAGCAGTAAGGTATGGAGTATCAGAGTAGTTTCTAGAGTCAGTTGGGCCTTGGTACACATCCATTCTCTACCATAGCTAGCTGTGTGACTTTCATGAAGTGACAGATCAAAACAGGTGTGACTGTAAGGAGGGTCAAAGGCTGTTTCCTAGTCTGCAAAGTTTTAAAATAATAGCTATCTCACAGGAAAATTATGAAGATTAAAGAAGGCAGTACATGTGCCCCATTTAGCAGAGTGCCTGAAGCTACTTGCTTTAGTTTTATGTACTTGAAAAATATTATGACTAACACTTTTCAAAATATAACAAACATATCTAAGTTTTAGATAAAAATTATTTGAGGCTTTGGTAGACAAACATGTCTTCTGAGAAAACTATGGAAGATATATTGAAATTTTGAATATTTGTGCCCTCTAGAATGGTATTTCTCCATCAATGAACTTCAAAAGATGAAATGAAGAGTTACTGGTATTATCATTATGTTTAAAAAGGTCAGTAATATTTTGCCAGGTAAAAACAATACTAAAAGACAGTCAACTGAGTATTATAAAAACCAAGAACATTTAAAAAGTAAAATCAAAATATGACATAAAGCATATAGACACTTGAAAGGTGCTTTTAAATTATATTGGTAGTAGAAAAAAATGCAACACGGATTTTATGCTTAAGGCCACTTTGGAATAGGCATCATCCTCACCTTCCACCCATTTCTTTAAAAGCCTTCCACCCTGGCCCTCCCAGATGCATTATACACCGTAAATGCGGATCAGACTAGCTGGAACTTGTGACTCCCCAGCAGAGCCAAATTAGCCAAGGTTCAGAATACTCAGTACTGGGATGGAATGACAAGAAAAACAATACATTAAGGAGGCAGTAGTTATTAAGTCTTAAAGGCCTTCACTTCATCAAATTCCAGTTCAGAAAACTACCTGATTTATCTATTTTGCAGTTTTATGTAGAATTTTACCTTGGTATGAAGATGTCTACACAATTTCTATAATGAAGTATAAAACAAAGAATAGGATTAGGGAATTTAGCCTGGAAGGAACTTTTATTTCCAGCTTAGTGACTGATATCAAATTAAAAACATTTATGTGCTTCATGTTCTCCTCAGGTAAAAAAAAAGACTACTACTTAATCATCACAAGATGTAGAATTTGAGGGCTAAAGCTCTGAAAGTTCTATGACTTTTATACCTTTATATAGTGACTAGCAACATAGATGGAGTGTAAGTTAGTACATCTACTATGAAGGCCAGTATCTAACAAAATTACAAATGCCTATACTCCTTGACCCTGTAATTCTGCTTCTGGAAATTTATCCTCAGATATACTTGCACACCTACATAAGGTGCATATTCAAAGTTATGTGCTGCAGCATTGTTTATAATAGCAAAAGACTAGAAATAATCTAAATTTCCATTTATAAATAATTGAATAAGTAAATTATGGTATAACTCCAAATAGAATATTATATAGCTATTAAAAAAGAAGAGAGAAAAAGCTTTCTACATAATGATAAGGGAAAATCTCTAAGATACATTGTTAAGGAAATAAATCAATGTCTAAAAGAATATGGAAAAGAAGCTTACTTTATTGTAAAAAAGTAGAAAATTACAAATGTATTCATATTTTTATACAGAAACTCTTCTAGAAGGCTATAGAAAGATGGGCAGCATGCTTATAAATGCATATACTTAAAAATTTTTGAACCATGTGAATATATCTACTTAAAAAATTAAAATTTAGGGGAAGCCGGGATGGCTCAGTGGGTTAAGCGCTCACTTTAAAGCCCCGGGGACCAAGGATCGAATCCGGGCCCTGGCCTGTGTGGACCCATATGCTGAACTGGGGAGTGCCCCCAGTTCATTTCTCACCAGGGTGAAGACCCAGCCCTGTTCCTGCCCTGTGCAGCACCACTCTCACTTGTGGAATGAAACTATGTGGAAAAATGAATGATGTGCAACTATGGAGACTGTTCTGGGCCCTCCCCCTTCTCTCTGTCTCTGTATCTCTCTCTGTCAAAAACAATAAAAAATAAATAAATAAAAAAATCTAAAATACAGGCAAGAAAAAAAAAGAAAATATAGGTCTAAAAAGAATGTGAAACTATTCAGAAAAAAATACTAATACATGGAGATTATAGCAAGGTAGCTCATAGATGCAGGGACTTCTCTACCACATGGCACAAACAAGCCGTTAGTTTTGGAATTTATAATAAAAAATAAGGCTTATTTGGAGCATTGTATAAAAAGTTATGAAATAAATCTTTAGAGTGGTAGTAAATGACCACACATTTTAAAGAGAACTGATATGTATTACTCTAAATGTCATGATTACCTTTATCATTTCTTCTTCTCCTGCTGTTTTACTTTTTGCCTCTATATCACCTGCTTCATTGCATCTAATAAAGCAGCTATTTGAAGCTAATAAAGCCATTTTCCCCTAAAAAAAGAAAAGAAAACATGGTTATGAGAATACCTGCAAAATAATTCTTATATCTTGAGATTAAACTAACTTTTCCCCATGAGTCTAAAAGTAATCAGGAAAAAGATTCTGCAGAAAGCCTGGGAAATAAACATGTAAGAAAGAAAACTAGGCTGCCGCCTCCTCCTTCTGTTGCTCCTCGTGCTGTTCAGTGCAGACTGGGGATGTCTTTATTGAAGAGGCCACTTGAGCTGCTCATCTTTTAGCTGAATCACTTTTTTTTTTTTTTTTTTTTTTAAATATTTATTTCATTGTTCACAGAGACAGAGAAACAGAGACAGAGAGAAGGGGGAAGGTCCAGAGCCGTCTCCATAGTTGCACGGTATCAGTTGTTGATACGGTTTCATTCCACTTCAATCACTTGCAGTAACGTTTTACTTGTCACCTCAGGACTTTTAAGTCTCTCTTTCATTTAAATTTTTAAAACTTAGTGTCTTCCCCAAAAGTAAGGTGAAATGAATGTCCCTAAAGTTCTATATGAGTGGTAATACCCGATTCATCATCCCGACCTTTTGATATACTGGCCTTTTCCGTTGATAATAGTTTTTATTATAAATATCTCATTTATTTAGTAGAATCATCTACAAAGGGTTGCAATCTATTAATGGCTCATGAAATCAATTTAGTGAGTCCTGACCAAAACTGGGGGGTTAAAACAAACGAACAAACAAAAAAAACCATAAAAGAGAATAGGAAATATCAGTGTAGAACATGTAGCTAAATAAGTATTAAATACAACTCTTACTTCATTTATACATATGTGTGGACTGGAACGCAATGTAAAAATGATTTTCTCACTGGATTGGAGTCAAAATATTTGAAAGTTAGTGACTACAGATTTTCTAAGGGATAAAGGAACAAATCTAATTACCTCTTTTGGGGGGCATGATTGGCTAACTAACCATTTTGGAAAACACTGTGGGATCCTATTTTAAATCTATTATTGTATATTAGCACTGGTGCTACACAACTACCAAACTCCTCCTCTTCCATTTGGTGCCCATTGGTCCTTCCTGTTCTTGATATAGTATCTACCTTTTAGGAGATTGTTTAGCTCTTGCATACTTTTGTTCAATCTTTACTGCTTACACAAACAGAAAAAGGAATTTATGTATTCTGAATAATCACAGACTTAACAAAATACCAAATACCGTATTTTCTGGCGTATAAGACGACCGGGCGTATAAGACGACCCCCTAATTTTACAGTTAAAACATAGGTTTAGGCCTATATTCGCTGTATAAGACTACAGCCTCGGAAGTGGGGGGGTAGTCTTATACAGCGAATATAGGCCTAAACCTATGTTTTAACTGTAAAATTAAGGGGTCGTCTTATACGCCTGGTCGTCTTATACGCCTGGTCGTCTTATACGCCGGAAAATACGGGTACATAGCAAATTGCCAACTTACTAAAATGAATAAAGATTAATATACTATTTTCCTTTTTTTGTATTTAAACTATCTTTTGGTATACTATTGATTTTTCCTCTGAGCTTCATTATGAACTCTAAAATGCTTACAGACTAGATTAAGTTCAAAGAACTATTATCACTACTTTATTGTTCACAGCCTGGCCAATGGCCAGTCCCTTAAAGTTGTCCCATTGTCCTCTTAATATAATCCCTAATTTTTTTGAAAGCATCCTTAATTTCTGCTAAGAAAAAGATATTCCTGAACTATCCTGTTTTTCTCCCCCAGAGATGTAAAACTGGTCACTCTCCGGGGAGTCCTAGTTCTTTTTTTTAATGATTTACTTTATTGTTTTTGACAGAGATAGAGACAGACAGAGAAACAGAGAGAAGGGGGAGGACCCAGAGCAGTCTCCACGGTTGTGTGTCATCAGTTTTCAATAGGGTCTCAATCCACACAGGTGGGCAGGGGCCATGCAGGGTGGGAACTGGGCTGGAGGCCTCTCACATGGGAGCCACGCCCCCTCAAGCCAGGGGCTGAACTAGGGGGCCAGAACTGAACTGGGGACCTCCTGCATGGGAAGCACACCCTAGTTCAGCATATGGGTCCGCACAGGCGGGAGCTGGGATTCAATTCTCAGGCCCTGAGGCTGCAAAGCGAGCGTTTAACCCACTGAGCCATCCTGACTTGGCCAAGTCATAGTTCTTTGATGAAAAATAAGAAACTCAAATCTATGCACCAAGGGTGTAGAGAATAATGATGGGCAAAAGTACTACTATTTTTTGAAATCTTTTTAAGGTTATGAGTTCTTATTTGTTTTTTCCAATTTCCTGAATTATAGTTATTGCACTCTATATTTTTGGTTTTCAGAACTTAATGTTTTCATTGACTGTTAAAAACTTTCTCTTATACTGATAAGAAACTTTTATAAATAATAATAGTACTTACATCTTGAAAGACCGGTTCCCATTGTTCTCTTGGCCCAATTGCATCTGAACGCCCAACAACAAGTCCATCTGAATTTATACCAAGGTATTTTCCATAGCCAGATTTTAGGGCAATTCTTCGGATTAATAAAATAGACAAATGTTAAAAACTGAAAGAAAATTAAATATGGAGCATAAAAATAATGTGTGTGTATATATAAAAATTGAGCCTAGCCGTAGTCCAAATGTTCAAAAGCCACATGTGGCTAATGGCTATCATATTAGACAATGTAGTTTAATATATAATTTTATATCCTGCTTTTTAATTATAAGCATTATATCTGAAATGTTTTCTAAATTCATTCTTCTTCAAATATACTTTTAATGGATATATAATGTTCTCTTATAGATGTATTAAAATTTAGTTTTTCTTCTATTTTAAATACTACTGCTTCAGGTACCTTTCTGTACACAAAACTGATTTATCCCCAGAAGAGATTCCTATTAGGGAAATTACTGGCTCAAAGGGCATCAACTTTACAGCTTCTATTATATATTGCTAAATCACTTTGCAGAGAAAAATTGTATCAAATTCATTGTTACCTTAAATTAGGAGAGTATCTTTTTACCAAAGATCTTTTATAACTTTATGGCTATTAAATAAAATTAGAAAATCTGATATGGGAAAAATGGTATCCTATTTAATTTGTATTTTAGTTACTGAGTGACATTTGTACTTTTTCTTTTTAGTTTTTAAAGTATCTTTTTGTCCATTTTTCTACTGGGGTCTAATTGTTTGTTTCTAGTGTTATGAATCCTGTACATATTAGGAGAGTAAAAACTGCCTATTAAAGTTGTTGCAAATATTTTCCTCATTTGACTATATTATTTATAATGTTTCTTGTTTCCACCTATAAAGAAGTTTGCATTTGTTTTTCTTCTGTTTTTATTTAAAAGTCATTCACCATACTTACTGGCCATTCAATAAAAGTATAGACATCAAATTTAACAATAAATTAAAAAAAAAAAAAATAAAAAAATAAAAGTATAGAAATAATCTTCTTAATAAGATTTTTAAAGAAAAAATATGATTTCTAGTTTGGTAGCTTACTAATCCCATCTAATGCCAGGGGGTTAGCTTTATACTCATTTATGGACTAATCATAATATAAGTCATTATCATGTTGATATGGCTGATTACTAGAATACTGAAATTCAATTTCTATTATCTACTACCCAAAATGTCATTCTGTACTTTTTTGCATTGAAAATAAAAACGGTCGGCCTATAAAATGATTGTAAAAATAGTGAATAAATTTGTTTGGTCTTTCTGACTATGTAACATTTCTGGGGATTTCAATAATATTCCTTTGTTTTATCATCCTGTTTATCTACTGACCCTAGACCAAATTAAAGCAACAGCAGATAGTTTTATGTCTGTTTTTTTTACATGATCTTTCTAATCTGTATCTTATTGGCTCTGTGACATCATTAATCTTAATTTTTTCTAGCATAGTAATATATATTGCTAGGAATCATAAGGTATGCTTTTATTTAGGGCTTTAATTCTGTTATAAAGATATACTTATTGCAACTATAATTTAATCATACCTAAATAGCTACTGTATATATAAAGTTGTATTTTTAAAATGTCACAAAATACACTTTTCAAAAAATATTTTTTAAACCAAAATTACTCTGCGGGCTTACGTTAGCTAGATATTGGAATTTTCAATGAATGAAATCAAATTTAAGAAATAAAAGGTTATTATAGTTCAACTCAAGCTTACCTGGTATCAGACAATTTGACTGCTATAAACTGCTCTGGAGGACTAGGGCCCTCATCAGCTACAGGAGAAAAAACATTTTGAAATAAATTTGATTTTTTTTTTTTTTATAAATAATTATGTAAAGATATCCTTTAGTTTTAAAAATAGTTTTATTCTAAGATTATAAGAATATAACAGTATTAATATCACTAAGATCTATTTTATCTTCTATAACTACAGTATCAGTTTTTGGTACTTCATAAGATATTTAGTCACTTTTAAGATATCTTTCTTTGTGTTTTAAAATACAGTCAGTATGCAGACAAATAAGCACTTAATATTAAAAAAAACAAATGCTTTAATTTATTCACGGGATGGCCACTGAGACCAAAATATATGGTTTTTTATCTTCTAACTACTTCATATCTCATTAATGCTTCTTCCTCTGATTGGCTAAAGGGAATGAAAAAACTTTAAATTATTAATGATGCTCCAGGTTAGTTTTAGCAAAAGGTCTAAAGAATACAGGTCTTTGAATCTTAGACTCAGCCAGGTTTTTCCTTTCCACATATTATTTGAATTATGTTCTTTTGATTTCCATAGGTACTCTTCTGGAACTGTAAAGAATAATTTCAAATGCTTACACTAAAAGAGGGAGTTGCCAATAACTGGTGAATAGAGGAAAGAAAAAAGTGATAAGAGTCAAATGCAACAGGTTTATTCCTTTGGAATAAAGGATATCTTTAGGAGATTAGTCAGAATTTGGTCTAAGTGAACATTTAATAAAATGTGTACTTTTAGTGGTCTTTTCCCTTCCACTGCTTCTATCAAACACAAACCTTCTTTATGTGGAGCTCCTAGTGTAAAAAGTCCATTGTCAAGTGCATGTATGTAGGTTCCTTTATCCATTTCAATTGCTATGGTTCCTGAAATTTCACCAAAGTTTGTTACTGTCCACCAGATTCCTAAAAAATAAAATAAATATTTAAAATTTGTTTCAGATTTGACACAAGGTTCTTACTTGTTGTTGTTGTTGTATCTTGCTTTCTAAAAACTTTTCATTTTGCAGTTGTAAGAAATAAACAGAGATCTTATATACCCCTTACATTCTCTCAATGGTAACATCTTGTATAACTTTGACATTGATAGTACAATATCAAAACCAGGACACACACACAATCCATTAAATTAATAGCATCTCAGGCTATAAGGTCAATATACAGAAATCAATTATATATCTGTGTACTAACAACAAACAATTGGAAAATAAAATTTTTAAATTCTATTTACAGTAGTGTACAATTAAAAATACATCAGA
>PVKE010043620.1:0-13301 GCA_004027555.1 Craseonycteris thonglongyai | reverse complement strand
ATGTGGCTGCCCACATGGTTGTATTTTTTCATTTTTATTTTTTGATGAATATTTTGGGAAAACCCGCGACGCACTGAAGCCGCAGAACATGAAGTGCGAAGTGGCGAGGGAACACTGTATGGTACCTTTAAGGGCACCGTTTCCTGCCTTTGAAAGTGGGCCCCCATATTTGCATTTTGCACTGAGCCCTGCAGATGATGTTACTGGCATGGCCCCTGACACCCCACCCTGCCTGGGGCTGCTCATGGCCTCCCTCACGTGACTACCACCACGCCCGCTACTAGCCTGCCTTCTTGTGGCATCATGTCCTCCAACACCGCAGCCTGGGCTTTCTTACGATGGGTCTCAGGAAGGAGGAGGGTGAAGGCGTGAGTGCCCGAGACCCTGGCACCAGTACCCAGGCCGCCTTCCACAGCTCACATTCAACAGGCCACCCGCCCAGACTCAGGACAAGGGGGTCGGGTCACTGCTTAGAGGGAAGTGCATGACCCCAAGCAAAGTGCCACGGGTGGTCCGGCTGGGCCAGCTCTGTGTGCGCGCCCATGGCTCACCCATGCTTCACCTTCTGCTAAAGCCCCTCCTCCTCTGAAGGTCAAACATCATCCATTTTAGAGTCACCTTTGCTGATCCCCAAAATAACTGCAAAAACTACATGTGTAATCTTTACAACTGGAGACAACTGAAAGCACTTACCCACTAGGGGTCAGTATAGAAGTGTTGATTCAACACCAGGGCCTTGAAGCAAGAAAGAAAAGAAGTGAAAAAGAAGCAGGGAGGGGAGGGGAGGGGAGGGGAAAGAAACTGACTTACTGTGCAGAACCCGGGCACATTCATCCTCAATACAACCCCAACTCCACCCATCATTCTTTTTAGTCTCTTCTGAGGGACTCACAGAACTTCTGCATTCCTTACCTTGTGAATTTTATGACTTGGTATTGATTCTATTCCTTGTTCTAATATGTCTTGGGTATTGTGTGTGTGTGTGTCTCTGTGTGTGTTTGTGACTGTGACTGTGTATGTGCATGGGAGTTGAATGGCAAAGAAATGATTAGATCATTAATATTCGGAAGAATAAAAAAAAATCAGAAGACAGGAAAGAAAAACCTTCTAATTCCTAGAACAATGACAAAATGTATATCCAAGCAAGTCCTAATGCAAAAAGCATTCATAACACCAGACAATGTGGCACCATGAGATTAAAAAGACATGATGGGGGAAGCCGGGACGGCTCAGTGGGTTAAGCACTCACTTTGCAGCGCCGGGGACTGAGGATCGAATCCCAGCCCCGGCCTGTGCGGACCCATGTGCTGAACTGGGGAGTTCCCCCAGTTCAGTTCTCTCTCTGTCTCTGTATCTCTCTCTCTCTGGCAAAAATAAATACATAAATAAAATGTTAAAAAAAAAAGACATGATGCCTGTGTGCTGGGATTTCCCCTTATATGTAAATATGCTCTCCACTTACAAGCGTTTTCACAGACCATGTGGTTTGCTTCCAGATGTAACAAAATCATGTCAAAACCCTTTAAAAATAATATTGCCACCAAGTACTAGAGATCCAGCTCCACAGGGTCGAGCACCATTTCATATTCATGAAATAGCAGTCCAATAAATTAGAACTGACTACAACACACCTGCGTATCTTTCCATCGCATAGGAGAAAAAAGTTACTTAACACGTTAAGTGCCCATGCTATTCTGTCTTGCCTACCACTTGGCCCATTATATCAGATTTCACTGAAATGCTGGCGACCAGAGATCTGTTTAGGTTGCAATAAGGCTGAATGTTTATATATAAAATATATTTACTGTGTGAATATTTATTATTTACCGCAATTTGTACAATGTATTGTTTTAGAAATGCTTTATATTCAGTCAGTTGTCTGCGATTCTTGTTCCAGTGCAGAAAAAGGTTTTTCTTGACCCGTGAACATGAAAATGTCCCTTAAACAGGGAGAAATTATAGTGAAGGAAAACAAAGGAATAACCATTTTAAAATGGAAAGACAAGCGGGACATCTTACTTATTTAAAATTTATTAATACAATGTAATTTTTTAAATTTTATATCATCAGTTAACATACAATACCGCAGCCTACACGAAAAGTATACAGTCAGTCATCAGTGACTGACGCAGTCTGAACGGAAAGTTCATTGTCAGTCACTGGTGACTGGCATGGCGCTTAACGTGTTAATGGTACGAGATGTGCGAGAGAAAACCTTAACCATAGGAGGCTGGGTGTTTGAAACTGTCCAGCTGATGCACACAGGCCTTGCTTGGTCTCACTGAGCAAAACGAAGAAGACAAGGACAGCTGAGGGGATGACAAGTTGAACAGGACACAGAAATGTGAGTGCCGCTGCCAGCAGCGTGAACAGCCAGGTGCGGGGAGGTGCTGAGCCGTGTAGCTTGAGCCCACTGGGTGCAGACACACCTGTCTGGATCCCAGAGCCTTTGGGACAATCACCAAATTAGTCACCATGACGGCTGTCAGCCACCTGCTGCTGCATTACCACCCAGAAGTGCCGACCCCAGTGATGGGCAGCCACCAGATTACATCACTGCTGGCTGTTTGAGGTGGTTCTAACTGCCTGAAAGGGATCATTACCGTGTCCTGTAATGTGTCAAGTTACTTCAGAGCAAGCTTGTCCAACCCGCAACCCATGGGTAGCATATAGCCTAGGACGGCTTTGAATGCGGCTCAACACAAATTTGTAAACTTTCTTAAAATATTATGAGGTTCTTTTGTGGGTTTTTTTTTTTTGAAGCTCATCAGCCATAGTTAGTGTGAGTGTACTGTGTGTGGCCCAAGGCAATTCTTCCTCCCATGTGACCCAGGGAAGCCAAAAATATGGGACACTGCTACTTTAGGGAGAAGTCATTTCTAAGTAAGAAAAATTGGGCTGTGGTCCAAGGAGAAAGTGTGAGCAAGTGTTCAGTGGGGTCTTTGCCCTGGTGGCTTAAAAACACCACTGAACTTTGATTATCACACCGATAAACAAGAACACTCACCTCAGAACTGTTAAAAAAGTAGTGCAAGCCGATGGCCTGAGAGAGCCACCAAATGTCACATCATGCTTTACACAATGCCAACACTTCCATCTCCATAGCAACTTTCACTACAGGCATGGCCAAGGGGAAGCCAGTGGCTATTTAAGAACAAGCAGACAAATATGTGCAGGAAAAGGCCTGTGGGAGTGCAGGACTGGAAGCCTGGTTGACACTCGCAACAATGTTATGCCAGGCGGCTTTCAGAATGAGATGTTCTTTCAATTAAGCTCCTAGAGACTTGACTGTACACGAGCTAAACCTGCACAGACTCACACACGTACTCATGCAGCCAGGTAAGAAACGGTGACAACTGACAGGTCAGCAGTCTGGTGGACAGCAAGGCGCCAAGGTCAGCTTCCCCCATTCTGATAGGAGGAATGTGGCAGGGTGGGGGCTGGTGAATGGTTTTTGTGACTTCCTGCAAGCCTTAACATTTTTAAATAGAAGGTTTAAAAATGGACATTCCCAAGTCTGATCTGCACAGATAACCATGAGAAGTCTAGTGCACAGAGGCCATGTCAGGGCCGTGTGTTCTCTGAGCAGTGGGTGTCTGATGGCTCATGGAGTCTGGCTCATGGATTGGCATCTGGAGCAGAGGGTGTGAGTGGAACATGGACGCCCCCCTCCCAGCTGCTGCGCACAGACCCCAAGGACCGCTCTCGTGGTTTTTCATTGGCTCACCCATTACAGGGACGAGGGACAGGGTGGTACCAAAGATCACGGGTGCCCCGTGTCCTAGGGCCACAATGAGAGCAAGCCATAGAAGAGACCAGCATGATGGAACCTCGCAGGAGGAAAAATGCTGAACCTGCTCTGACCCAGCGGGTTTGAAGTTGGGGGTACCCAAGAGATCCGGGGGTCCTGGGCAGGAGAGCGATCTGTGAATGTCTGATGCATACACGCTCCTGCAGGGCCTGTGGGCCACGTGGCAAACTCAGCACACACCCCAAAGCATAGTGCTATGGGGTCTGCAATCCCCATGGACAGTCATGTATGGTGAGGGGTCTGCTTAGCAGGAGTGGGTGAACCAGGAGGTGGCAAATGCTTAGGAGATGGTTCCAGAGAGTCATCCGGGAGCCAGGTATGGAGCCTGCTCCAAGTCACTGTAAGTGCTGCCAGGGTCACACACAGAAAGGAGCCCTCATTTAGAGGAGGAAATTCGAGGGCCCTGTCTCAGGCACACAATGTTTAAGTACGAAAGAGCTAGGGGGTCAAGCAGCAGCCAAACTGTGTGTGCATGTGTGTATGTATACACACACATATTTGGGGGTAGAGGCTGGAGGGGGCCACCAGGCAAAGGGACTGATGGGCCCTGAAGCAGGCAAGAGGTCAATAAGACCAACAGCGCAGACAGGGGCTCCCCAAGGCCGGGCATGAGGAGGGGTTAGGGAGGGGAAAGGCTAATCCTGCCCCACTGGGGACAGCCTTCAAATGCTCGGAGGAGAGTAACCCTAACTGAACTCACGTGAAAAAAACCACCTCCCTGATGGCTGTGCAGAGTGATGGGAGGAAGGCAGGAAGGGGGCAGGGACAGTGCTGCTGTCCTGGGGGGAAGAGGGAGAGGTGGACAAGGACACTGTGAGAGGACATGGAGGGGAGGGGCGTGGGCCGGTTGGAGAAATATCTCAGAGTTGCGGAACCACAGGACACAGGAGATGAGGGCTGTGCCTGTTCCTAAAATCACAGCGTGGGAAGTACTGCTGTGGGTCCACACCCTCTCCATCCTCGACAGGCCTATGGATCAGCAATCGAAGACAGGTTTGAATTGCAGGTCTCATCTCTCACATCGGAAAAGCAGCCCCAGCCCAGTGACTGAGAACAAACAAAGGGGCAGGTCTGCCCCCCTGTCCCTGTCCCCGCCCCCCATTTCAGAACACAGATCATGTGCAATCTGAGAGAGAAAGGCACCTCAGGGGCTGCAGGAACCTACATCATCCCTCTCTTGAGCGGACACCTGCAAGTCAGAAGGTGCCCACCTACCCGTCTGAATGATCCTCCTTCGTAAAACAATCGAAAGGCAGAATCTTACACAGCAAAGATTCCACAAATATTTACATTCTGGTAGCAAAGCTGGTTGAGATGCCATAAAGTTTTTTTTTTAAGATTTAAAAAAAATTGTTTTTGGCAGAGAGAGAGAGAGACAGAGACAGAGAGAAGGGGGAGGGCCCAGAACAGTCTCCATAGTTACACATCATTGGTTTTTCCACATAGTTTCGTTCCACAGGTGGGCATGGGGCTGCACAGGGCAGGAACTGGGCCGGGGTCTCTCCCCAGTGAGAACTGAACCGGGAGCACTCCCCAGGTCAGCATATGGGTCCACAGGGCCTGGCACTTCTACCACAAACCCTTATTTTCTGTTGATGACCGGTACATAAAAGGGGAGAAATAAAAGGGGCCATGGATTGAAACTTGTCTCACACAGTTCCGACCAGGGACTGTGTTTTTCCCACAGCAAATTTTCAAGAGAAATGTTCCACTGCTGGTAGGAGATGGATGGGGTGGGGGGTGGGGCTGAGAGGGCGGTGAGGACTGAACCCCAAAACCATTCAGCACTCCTGATCCAGCTCTGAAATTCTTAAACTAGTCCTGAAATAGAGATGTTACCCCTCAATTACAAAGAAATCTGCTACCTTAAACTATCCTGTGGCCCAACACTCCATTATTTTTTTATTTAGAGAGAGACAGAGAGAAGGGGAGGGTGGGGAGGGCCAGAGCAGTCTCCATAATTGTATATCATTAGCCATGACATGGTTTCATTCCACACAGGTGGATGTGGGGTCATGTGGGGCAGGAACAGAACTGGGCCTGTGAGGTCTCCCTCATGGGTAGGCGAGAACCTTCACTGCTAAGCCATCCTGGTGGTTACCAGTCACACTATAGTTTAGCATATAGGTTTGCATGGGCCGGGCAGGAATCAAACTCCAGACCTCCTGATTTCAAGGCAAGTACTCAACTGCTAAGCCATCCCGGCAACCCCACCAACACTCTAGTTATTGTCAAATATCTTTGCAAAAAGATTATCATCTAATGCACTATTATTGCCAAGTATCAGACAGGAAATAGGCCACCAGCATCAAGCGCCTAAGAACTGCAATTAAAACCATGGAAGCACCTCAGAAATGCTAACCTTTGAAGACACAAAGTAATTCCCTAAGACTGGAAGGCTAAAAGGTAGGCTGGTGGTCATAACTGAATCAGAGAGGGCAACAAACGTGCACAGCATCAATAAATCCTCCTGCCATCTGATGATCTTCCAACGAACAGAATTCACATGCTAGTAAGTCACTGCATGGTGAGAAGAGGACACAGAGCACTGCTGCTGTTTGGTGGCATCGCCACCATGTAGTGACATTCAGCCTGGCAGTTTGAAAGGGGGGCAATTACACCTCTAATCCATTCCAGCACAAACCATTATAAGAGCTAATGAGAACTTCAAGTTGGACACTTAATTTATGCAGGAAAAACAGGGCTGGAAGATGCCAACCAGTGTGGGAAGAGCAGTCAGGGGCTTATACAAGAGAAAGGCACACGTTTTGCTGGGACAGCGCAGAAGCTGTTAGTTTGTAATAACCAGGCACGGATGAAATGTGACAGTGACAACTCTGAACATTAACCAGCAACGTGAAGGCACAGTGCGTTGTCCACAGCTAATCTTTGCTCCCGCTGAAATTGCTCGGCGTTTTGGTCCTATTAAAGGTTGTGTGGCCATGTGAAGGAACACTTGAGCTATACGGCTGTGTCATGACGGGTATTTAAAAGTTAGGCTCCTCCAGGAGAAATGAACTTGAGGCCTTCACTGGCCCAGGCTGACATTAATGACATCCAGGCAGCACATGGGACATGGGGCTGAATGTGATTGTCTGAGGCACTGGCTGCCTGAATCTATAATCCTGTAAATCAATCAGCTTCTGAGTGTCTCACTCATCCTGTCTTTAGAGAGGAGAGCCCCGCATATGTATCCAACCTTGCCATCTGTCTAAAACAAGTGCAGCAGCATGCTCTATTTCCCTGGTGCATACTGGTCCATTCCAGTCCTCAAACCACACCTTGACTGTCGCCTGATTCAACCCAGCCTCCAAACACCAGTCATTCCTTGAAGGCTCTCTTTCTGCAATTCCCAAGCCAGGTCTTTCCATTAGAGAGGCTGAACCCTAACAGAAGTGTTTCATGAACATTTACAGGAGCCTGTCCTACTGCAACCGGTGACTGGCACATATTAGGCATTTTGCAAATGTTGCTCAAGTGTTATGAATATCAACCTGTAACTTCCTTCAGAATCACAAGAAGCACAAAGGGTTACAACCACAAACGCCTATGCCAGGAAAGCCACTTGTTACTAAATAGAAGTAGCAAAGCCAACGAGACATCTTTGACTCTGGTACTGAGACATCTAGTTCTTGCAAAGACAATTACTCCTGCTTTCAATCTCTGGAGTCCTCTGACTCACTGTTCTGATTAATTCCTGTTTTTAATCTATTTACAGATCAGGATTCTTTCTCAGCTACTGCGATATTTATCTCTGTGGGGGCAGACAACTCACAGTGTGTACAATCTTCCTGTTTCTTTTTAATTTTTGCTTAATCATTTTACATTATTTCTGGTTTTACCCAGTTGTCATACGAGCTGGGGTTGCTGACCCCCTTCCTGCATATCGGCCCCTTCCTGTCTGCCTTTCAGCTGCTGTTTCCCCACATTCAGGTGTGAGGTGACCAGAGTAGCCTCCCCTTCCCTGGGGCTCGGAAGGGAAACTAGCTCTCTGCACCAGAGCAGGCTCCGTTCATTTCAAAATCACTGCTATGGGCGCATCTCCGGGGTGCAAACCAATAAGCAAAGGCAATCCCAGGAAGGACGTGGGACTGCCGAGCCGGACGACAGAACTTCGCACAAGAAAAAGAGCCCAGAGGAGCAGGTTCCTTTCAGGTCAGCCCTGCCAGTTCCCGCGGCGATGTGCCCGGGGATCTCGGCCGGCACTGACTGAGCTTCTGTGACCCACATGGTGAGCTTTGCACTTGGGGGGGGGGGCTGGGACAGAGGAGCAGCTGAGACCCAGGCCGGGTTCCAGCCCCAGAAACCTCCTAGGACCCTCAGAGAAAACCTGGCAAATCAACGCGACAAGAATGAAAGTGCAAAGGAGACGCAGCTCGGAAAACTTATCCGGAACGATGCGTGCTGCACTGGCTCCACTCAAAGCCGGCGCCCGGACTGGGTTCCAGCAGAAAGCGGGCGCGTTCCCGCTGCCCAGGAGCCCTACTGGATCGCTCTGCACCCCGAGGGCTCAAAACTGTCCCCGCCCCCGGACTTTTCCCTGGCCAGCCGCTGCGCTGGGGGTCGGCTGGGGACCTGCGGGCCTCGCCCCACGCAGGAGCCTCGCCCCACGCAGGAGCCTCGCCCGTCTCCCACGCGACCGGGTACCGGGCACAGCCTCCCCGAGGTAACCGACGGAGAAGTGCATGCATTCTCTGCAAAGAAACTTTGGAGCTAGGGACGTGAACCCGGGGTACCTAGCCACCCCAACAGTAGAGGAGGGGCTCCCGCCTTACCTGGTATCCGCAGCTCCAGAGTCACCGGCTGTGTGGAGTGACCGCCTCCGTGCCGCTGCCGATGCCGCCGGCGCCTCAGCCGCTCCGCACGGCCCGGGAGGGCGGGCGCGGCAATGCAGCCAACAGGGCTCCGCAGGTCCTCGCCCCTCGCTGCCCCACACGGCGCTCTCCACCCATGCGCGCCCCACGCACGCAACCCAAGCCTCGCCGCCCGGCCCACGCGCCACGCCCACACCCAGCTGAGCCTGCGACGGCGGAGTAGTTGCGCCGTCTTACCCGGTCCCCCAGCTCCAGAACAGTCCGGTGCGCGCCATCGCCGACGGCCCAGGACGCGCCCGGCTCTGTGGAGCGACCGCCCTGATGCTGCTGCTGCAGCCGCTGCCAGCGCCTCAGCCGCTCCGCTCCGCAAGGTAAGGAGAAGGGAGGGGCGGGCGCGTGGCAGCGCAGCCAACGGTGCCCAGCTGGTCCCCGCCCCTCCCCGCCCACGCGCCACACGTCCGTTCTGCCCCTCCGGTCCCCGCCCCACTCTGTCCACGCGCGTCACGCCCCGCACCGCGCGCTTTGTCCCGCAGGTCCCCTCCAGTCTCCGCCCCGCTCCGCTCCGCTCACACGCCCCACTCTTGAACCGCGCGCCCTGCCCGGCCGGTCCCCGCCACGCCCCCGCGCCCTGCCCCGCCCATCTCCTCCGGTCCCAGCCACGCGCCCCGCCGGTCCCCTCCGGTCTCCGCCCCGCCCACGCGCCCTGTCCCGCCGGTCCCCGCCTCCCGCGCACCTCACACCCCTAAGGGCTCGGTCCACGCGCCATTTCCTGGCCTAGCTGGGCCTCACATCCCCCAGGGCTCTGTGTACTCACGTGCGCCGGGCTGTGTGGAGCGCGCGTCACCTCTTCTGATGCCTCCGTCGCCGCCGCCGCCGCCGCCGCCGCTGCCGTTCCGCTGCCCCCGGCGCCTCAGCTGCTCCACAGGGTTAGGGGAAGGGAGGAGCTGGCTCGCGAAAGTTCAGCCAACGGTCTTCTCCGGTCCCAGACCCGGAGCGGCCGGCCCACGCGCACCACACCCTGCTCCTCGCGCCCCGCCCCACGCACTGCACGCCTCAGGCCCCGCCCCGCACGCCCTGCCCCTCTGGTCCCCGCCTCCTGCGCGCCACGCCCCGCCCGCATGCCTCACACCCCTCTAGGCTCCGCCCCCTGCATTCCCTGGCCCACCAGCTGGCCCTTAAGTCCCCTAGGGCTCTGTGGTCCCGTGTGCATTTGGCCCCTGCAGGGCTCAGGGCGACTGGAGGGGAAGGCGGCGGGCCTGCGACCACCCTGGCACACAGCAGGGGCCTGGGGTACGCCAGAAGCATCATCGAATGTCCCCACTTTGTCCTCTCCGTTTTTCAGGAAACTGGTCTTCCTGGTGAGTAATGGCTGGATTGAAAACAAACAAACAACTAAAAAAAACCACGCTGGGGTAATTTAGGCTTTAAAAGGTGGGAGGCAAGGATAGATAGGGTTCCCTCCTATAATAGAAAATAACGTGCTTTTCCCATTGGAGTGAACAAGGTGCAGTAAATTTGGGCTTCTTAAGGTCTGCGTAGCAAAACTGAAAGCCAGAATAGGGCCAGAAAGGTGGTTTATGGCCGTGTCCCTTGTTGCTGGTCACTGCAAATCATTCTTTTGCTTGTGATCTGGCAGGGAGCTGTGGCCAGACCCCCTGAGTGTGATAGAATGCTTTATTGGGTAGGACTGGTGTGTTCTGGAAGGAACTGTGCTGGGGGTTTGTACTTAGCAGGTGCAAATACTGCCAAGTGCGTGCCCACATGGGAGCGCCTCTGTCTTTAACATGTTCAGGGCGAGGACCTAACTTGTTTGCCTTCCAGTATGTTCATGTACGCCCTACCCGATGGGGAGGGAACCAGCATTTTCCAATGAGAGGAACTGGCTCCAGGCAGCAAAATGACAGAGGAAGACAGGAGAGAAGATGCTTTGCATTAGCAGCAGTGTCCAACCTTCTGGCTCCCCTGGGCCACACATAAAATACGCTAGCACTAACTATAGTGGGTAAGCTAGTTTTGAAAAAGTCACAATAATGTTTTAAGAAATTTTACGAATGTGTTTAGGACCACATTCAAAGCAGTCCTGGGCCACATGCAGCCCGTGGGCCGTGGGTTGGACAAGCTTGGATTAAAGAGAAATGTAAGCCTGACCTTTCACTGCCCCCCTCCCCCTTGCAAATAATTGGTCGTTCCCATACTCGGAATACTGTACCTGTGCTGTTGGAGGCTGATTAGAGCTGGAAAGGGAATTCATGGATGTTTGAATCTGTGGTTGTAGGAGGTGTGTGTGGGGGGTGGGGAATCCAGAATTTGTAGGAATAATGTGACCATTTAGTGTGAGCCATGGTTTTCTAGTCAGAACAGGTGCGAGGTGTACAAATATATGCACATAGAAAGATATGCATCATGTTATTTACCCCTCCTGTTAAAGAGGTAAATCCTAGCATGGGTCAACTGAAAACCTGGTATTTACCGAAAGTTGATACACACGAGCAGGTTTAAATAAAATTCCCATCCAATTTATAATTGGATATATAATATATCCAATATATTATATTCTAATATTTAAATATTTAAATATAAATAATATTTAAAGAAAAAAAATTAAAGGCGCATGTGGGTCTTCTCAGTACAAATGCCGGATGGAGTTTTAATGAATGTGGCTTTTCTGCTGATTGTCTCATTGTAAGCAATTCTGCCCTCAAGTCAGCAGCCATTCAGATGGCAAGTCCTTTTTTTCTTTTTTCTTTTTTTTCTTTTTAATCTAGTGTATTGTAAGAAAGAACGCTAGCTTTTTCTATGGCACCTTTTATATCAAAGCACATGAACATGTGAGATCATCTTCCCATTGTTAAGACGCCCTCTCTGTGGAGAAAGAGACACTCTTTCCTTCCCCTGACAGACACCACGTAACAATTGTTTGTTTGTATGGCTATTTTGTAGCTAAAGAGCAATGAAGAAAAACAAGTGCTAAACCCACAGACTGACATTCTTGGATAAAAGTATCAATGGGAAGGCAGCCCGTTACTCAGTTGAACATACCGATTTCTGGTGGAAATCTGTGTCCCGTGGGCATGGCCTAGTCCCAGTCCCCCTTCCAGCTCTTGTCTAAGTGTGCGTGGAGTATGAATTGTGTAATTCACAGAATTCTCACCTCCACTGCAGGGGAGGTGGGGTGGAGCGTGGCTCCAGCAGGTCTTTGACGCAGACTAAAGAGTAACAGTGAGTTTTCAGCATCCAAATTGGGTTGTGTATTCAATGTTATCATTCAAGCAAGAGGGTGTCCCTGTGGGGTTCTGGATACAGGAATGTGTACCGAATGCTGAGCACTGGGCCTGGGGCATTGCTCAGGGTACAGACCCAGTGTGTGTGGGGGGTCCCCTTGCTGTCTTCCACCTGGGGAGATGCCACTCCCCTGTCCACAATTTACTTCACAGAATGTGCCCCCAGGGGATGTTTCTTATTGCCAGAAAGGTGACCTCCTGCATTTGAAAGGTCTCTTTTCCAAGGTCACACAGCTATAAGCAGCCAGTCTTGGCCTTGAAAGCAGGGTTTGAACCTCAGACTCTTCGCTCTGTAAGTCCTGGTGAGTTAACATGTCTGCAGCTGGAGATCAGGGTAGAGGGAGTGGGATGCAGGTTCTGAACCAGCAGGTGGAGGGCAGGGGGGCTGAGACTGCATTTGCACCAAACTTCTGGAAGATTGTGAATGTGGAGGGGCTATGTGCTCACATGTAAGCCAGTGGGGGCCGTTCCAGACTTCAGGGACACATGAGTGGATGTCAAGCACAGGGCCAGGGTTCCTTGCATAGTTACAGAATCGTAGAATGAAATCTGGCACTATTCCTTCCGGGTTTCCAGTGACTAGCCCAGGGCACATCTCAGGGAGTGTTCATTTCCTGCTGGAAGGAGAAATGAAGGTGAGCTGGAAGGTTACGTGACTCCCCGCGTTCACGGCTGGTCGAGCTGTGAGAGCAGCCACCTGACACCTGTCCCCATCTTTGTATCAGAAGCCACTGGCTCATCCGGGCCAGTTTTCTAAAGGTGGAGTTTATGGAAAGTTGAGGTGGCAGGAGACCCACAAGAGGAACCATGTTGGAGAGGAAAGGGTGTGCCAGTCAGTGAGTGACTGTTCTTTGTCGGGATGAGGGCACAGCCTGGGGAGAAACGAGGCTGTTGGAAGTTCATGGCTCTTGAACTGAAAACCCACCACACAGTGAGCTCCAGGGGGCTGACACCTTAAGGACCCTCCCCTGACATAGGTGACTATTTGCAAGCCACATGTGAGCTTCTGATTTTGTAACTCTGTATGCCCTTTTCTTTTCCCACATGATACTGCGAGAACACAGGGGAATTTGAGAATGACAGACAAACCTCATGGAATTGAGGGTGTTTAGTCGCTGAAAAAGCATCTTGGATGAAGTTGGAAGAATGAAATGATGATTTACTCAGCTCTGCCCGCTGTAACTCTTGCCCATGGCCCCGGGGCTTAAACAGTGACATTTATTTCTCACCCTTCTGGGGGTCAGAAGTCTGAAGTCAGGGTGCTGCATGGCCAGGTGCTGGTGAGTTCTGCCCCCTGGTTTGCAGATGGGTCTTCTCGTACCTTCATGGGGCAGACGGCAGAGACAGCACGGCTCTGGAGTCCCTACTTACAAGAGTACAGATCCCATCACGGTA
>PVKE010043619.1:0-13309 GCA_004027555.1 Craseonycteris thonglongyai | reverse complement strand
CAAGGTTGAAGTCACAAGCAGTAACTACTGCATCATTCAAAGTAAGCTATCTCTTAGCAAAACAATGTAAGCCATTTTCCGACGGTGAATTTGTAAAGGAAATTTTTTTGGAAATGTCAGATTCACTTTTTAACGATTTTAAGAACAAGAGTGAAATTGTTGCTGCAATTCAAGATCTACAATTGTCTCGAAACACAGTAATGCTATGAATTGAAAGGATGAGTGGGAATGTAAAAGAGCAGTTATATAATGTATGACAACAAGTCGATCGCGACACACTTTTAAGATAAAAAGTAGATCTTATATCCAGAAAAGTTGGCCACCCCTGATGTAGATAATGGCATGGCATACATCACAAAAGTATTTCATCACAATTGCTCTCCATTAAGCATCAAGTAGAAGAATATCACCATTTTAAAGAAGACATTTGAGTCACAAAAAGGTAATGTAATTTATCCCTGAGCACAAGGTTAGTAAGCAATAAAGCTGGCATTTGTGTCATCAAAAACACAAGAGATAAACATTGCTGAGTATGTGGAGAAAAGTGGATTCTTTTACACTGCTGGTAGGAATACTGGTGATGCCACTACGGGAAACAGTATGGAGGTTTCTCAAAAAAAATAAACGTAGAATCACCATATGACCCAGCAATGCCACTTCTGGGTATATACCCAAAGGAAGTGAAATCAGGGTCTCAAAGAGATTTCTACACTCCCATGTTTATTGTAGTATTATTCAGAATAGCCAAAATATGGAAATAACCTAAGTGTCCATGAATGGATAAATGGATAAAGATGTTATATATATGAATATTATTCAGTCATGAGAAAAAAAGGAAATTCTGCCATTTTCAATAACACAGATAGACCTGGAGAGTACTATGCTAAGTGAAATAGGTCAGACAAAGACAAATACTGTATGATATTACTTATATATGAAATCTAAAATGCCAAACTCATAGAAATGGAGACTAGAATGTTGGTTACCAGGGACTTGGAGGTGGGGAGTGGAAATGGGGAGAATTGGTCAAAGAGTAAAAATTTCTAGTTATAGGAGAATAAGGTTTGAGCATCTAATATACATCATAGTGATTACAGCTAATAATACCATATTATACACTTGAGAGTTAACAAAGATCTTAAATGTGTTACCACAAAAAAGAAATGGTAATTATGTGATGTGATGTGAGTGTTAGCTAACTAATCATTTTGTGATATATCACTGTATTATATCAACAAGTTGTACACCTTAAACTTATACATTGTTATATGTCAATTACATCTCAATAAAGCTAAGGATGAAAAAAGTTATCACTCAAAATTGACATCTTAAGGTTCAAACCCTTTCCACCATATCATACCACACCACACCACATACTACCCATCAAAATTCCTGATTAGCAGGAATTTCATCCAGGCAAGAGACCCCAACTGCTGGCTTGTGGTGCTTCTCTGTGGATAAAAGTAAAAGGTTATAGAGCTCACTCAGCACTCAAACAGAGAATGAACAGTTACCAAAGTGGCTCTATTTTGAGTTTTTCAATACCTAAAATATGTTGTTGGAGTTTTTGTCATCTGCAGTTATCTGATGGCTCTCTCTGAAGCCCCTAGGATACAGTTATAAATGACAAAGAAAGATGTGAATAGCCTAAATGTTCAACTATTCTGAATTGCAAACGGATTTGTTTCTAAACATAGCAGGCAATCTAGAGCACACTTTTAATTGCAACCAATAATTGTGTTCTCATCATGATGTAAACTGAAGGCAAACACCTCATAATGGCAATGATGAATATCATACACAAACGTACACAAACAGAGCAAAATGGCCTTAGCTCCCAAATCAAAGTTCACAGAAAAGAGCAGTAGTCAAAAGGAAGTATGACTTGGAGCACACCAGTAGAAAAGCACCAAGGGACGGTAGTGGTAAAACTACAGAAAAAAAATTTTTTTGAATTAAAAAAACAAACAAACACAGAAGTTAAGCTCTATGCAAAGGTTTCCAACCTTTTGGCCTGAACCATACATAAAATATACTAACACTAACAATAGCTGATGAGCTAAAAAAAAATTGCAAAATAATCTTATAACGTTCTAAGAAAGTTTTTGTTTGTTTGTTTTTCAGATTTATTTTATTGTTTTTGACAAAGACAGAGAGAGACAGAGAGAAGGAGGAGGGCCCAGAGCAGTCTCCATAGCTGCATGTCATCAGTTTTCTGACATGATTTCGTTCCACACCGGTGGGCGGAGGCAGTGCAGAGTGGGAACTGGGTTGGGGGCCTCCTACATGGGAGACATGCCCCCTCAAGCCAGGGGTCAAATAGTGTGTGTGTGGGGAGGGGGGTGTGTGAGAACCAAACTGGGACCTCCTGCATGGGGAGCACAGCTCAGTTCAGCATACGAGTCCACACGGGCCGGGGCGGAGATTTGATCTCGGTCCCCAGGGCTGCAAAGCAAGCACTTAACCCACTGAGCCATCCCATCTTTCCTGTGTTTTAAGGAAGTTTACAAATTTGAGTTGCACAGCATTCAAAGCCGACCTGGTTCGCATGCGACCTGCAGACTGCAGATTGAACAAGCTTGATCTATTTATAGGGCTAGCTAAAGAAATATAGTATTCCTTGCAAGGCACTACTACTGTTATATATACATAGAAGATAAAAAAGTGAAAGAAATGAGTTAGGATATTAACTTTTAATCAAGTTACTCTTAGAAACAACATACAAAGTGACCATCCACACAAACACCTCAATTAGAAATGTATAAAAGTACATTTCTTCTAGTCCTTTGTCAGCTTATCAAATGATCCAAACAGTTGAACTAGTTCAAAGATGCCACATGGAATAAACAAGCCTGAGGCTTATTAAGTCAATCTTCCTGTAGATACTAAAATGGTCATTTTAAATGTCATCCATCTTCAGAAAGAACAGGAGCTGGGCATAAGTCTTTTAAAAACATCTGAACGTTCCCTACCCCCAGCCAGATAGGCAAAGACATGAGAGACTGGGAAACAAGCTAATGTCCTCACTAGGCAGGAAAATATTAATTGGCAATTCATAAACTAAGATTACCTTTACAATTACACTTCTAATGTGATTTATAGTTGATTATTAGTTTAAAATTGACTGGACATTTTATTATCACTTTCAGCATGAGAAAGTACTGCTTATACTTAGAAATTCAAACACACTAGATTTATGGTCATCAAAAGCCCCAATCAATGCAAACTCATTTACTTGGAACAAATAAATTACTGTTTTGATAAAGTATAAACAGAACCCTATATTATTAATTTTCTGACAATTCTTTCCTGTAAAAAAAAAAATTTTTTAAGCTGGTGATCAGGTTTTTCTTCACAATGAATTGCACCCTTTCAAAAAATATTCTAGACTTGGGGAAGCCAAGATGGCTCAGTGGGTTGAGCGCTTGCTTTGCATTCCCGGGGACTAAGAATCAAATCCTGGTCCCAGCCCATGTGGACCCATACACTGAACTCATGCAGGAGGCCCCCTAGCCCAGTTCCTGTCCTACACAGCCCCCATCCACCTGTGTAGGGAAAAAAACATGTCAAAAACTGATGATATACAACTATGGAGACTGCTCTGGGCCCTCCTTCTCTCTGTCTCTCTCTGTCTCTGTCAATAAAATTAAAACAATGAAATTCATCTTTTTTTTAATTTTTAAAAAATATTCTAGACTTGTATCTCCTAAACTGTGTGCCTTACAATATTAATAGCCTGGGATGCTAAAATATATATTTCATAAAAATAGACTCCTGCAACCATAGAATGTATTTTCTCAATTCTCAAATTTACTTTTTCCACATTTTAACATTTGCAAAGTGGAGCTTTGTCTTACAAAAAAGTGTAAAAAAAAAATAAATAGTGGCTAAGTTATTTTTCTTCTAAAACACAAAAACATAAAACTATTAAATTAAGAATGTTTTACAGCCCATGGCATCTTAAAATGGAGAAAACATGGTAAATTTGTAAAAGTAATTTTTTGTCGCTTTTGGAGATTTACTCTGCTCATTATTGTATTAAAGACTCTGAAAAGTTCCACACTTTATTTAACCCAGTGTTTCCCGAATGTAATTACCCATAGATCCTTCCTTTTATAGAACACATAATAACATTTCACGAGACTAACATTCTAGGAACACATTCTGGGACAAGACAGTTTATTACTCTTGATGAAGACTCCTCTCTCACCAGCATTACCAAGACCCAGTGACAGAATTCCTTCCATCAGAAAGTGATGGGAAACACATTTCAGAGTTGACAGAACTGAATGGATGACCTGAAACTCTCAGTACAGAGAAAATTCCAACTGGCCAGAGGCCGATTTATTCTGCTTGAGAAACATCTGTGGTGTAGTCATACTGATTGCGTTCCCTAGAAGTGATGCACATCTTTGTCTGTTCAAAGGCCTTTATGATGTGAGAAATTAATAGACTGAATGGAAGCCATCTGCACCATAAGATGCGATTCACTGTTTGGTGTAAGGAGCCTTTTTACATTTTCTAACATTTGGAGGAAGAGAAATCAATATTTTTCTAGGACTAGCCCCTTAATTCACAGTATCAGCAAGTTTCTGTTTGTGCATTCCTATACAATTGAATAATGTAAGGCAAAATAGCAGGTGGCCAGAGAGTGTGTGAGCAGACACACAAAACAGAACCAATGGCATAGACACTAGGGTCCCTGTTCAGGCCAGAATAAATCTTAAATAAATTCACCTCACGCCACACAGTGTTTACCTGATGATACTCTATTAATCTGGTTTATAGAAAAAGTTATGAAATTTGAAAATAAGGCTAAAAGATTGCCATGTACCTTTCCAAAGACATACTCCAGCACTGTCTGGCAGGCCTACCTCCCCTGAGGTCACCGCTGCTCTTGAGCCAGCAGCACCAGCATTACCCGGGCTCTTCTCAGAAAAGCCAAATCTCAGGCCCCGGTTCAGATCTACTGGACCAGAATCGCATTTTCACAAGATCCCTAGGATGTTTTATATTACAATTTGAAAGACGCTGCTCTAGGAGCTATAACTTTTGTCTGACTTCCTATTTACTAATGATTAGGGCCCAGATGCTGTGAGTTAGATGTTAACTTGTGAAGATTGTAAATTGCAAACTCTTTTTGTTCACTAGACACATAAATGATTTCTGCCTGCTAGAAAAGATAACCTCAAAGTTATGGTTTCTCGTCCTATAGAACAAGAAACACTTTTGTACCTTATTTCAGGAATCTTTCTTTCAGTGACTATATAGCCTCAGTCTCAAATTCTTTGAGCTAAGTATAGCACCCTGCTTTTCTCTCATTAATGAGTTAAATAAATCTTTGACACGTGTTTGGCACCTATGTATGATAGTCATGCTTATAATTGTTAAAAATTATATATGTATAATTCAAGGGAAGCCAGAATGGCTCAGTGGATTAAGGGCCCACTTTGCAGTCCCAGAGACCAAGGATTGAATCCCGGCCCCGAACCGTGCGAACCCATATGCTGAACTGGGGAGTGCCCCCAGTTCAGTTCTCACTGGGGTGAGACCCCGGCCCAGTTCCTGCCCTGTGCAGCCCCGCGCCCACCTGTGGAATGAAACTATGTGGAAAAACCAATGATGTGCAATTATAGAGACTGCTCTGGGCCCTCCCCCTTCTCTCTGTCTCTGTATCTCTCTCTCTCTCTCTCTCTCTCTCTCTCTCTCTCTCTCTCTCTCTCTCTCTCTCTCTGTCAAAAACAATAAAAATAAATCTTTAAAAAATTATAATTCAAGAGGATGCCAGGATGGCTCAGCAGGTTGAGTGCTTGCTTTGCAGCCCCAAGGCCTAAGGATTGAGTCCCTGCCCCAGCCCATGTGGACCCATATGCTGAACTAGGGTGTGCTTCCCACGTGGGAAGCCCCCAGTTCAGTTCCTGCCAGGGCGAGCTCCCCTGGTTCAGCCTCTGGCTCACGGGGGCGTACCTCCCATGTGGGAGGCCCCCAGCCCAGTTCCTGCCTGCATGGCTCTGCGTCCACCTGTATGGAATGAAACCATGTCGAAAAACTAATGGTGTACAACTATGGAGACTGCTCTGGGCCCTCCCTCTTCTTCTGTCTCTCTCTGTCTCTCTGTCTCTAGCTCTGTCAAAAACAATAAAATATATCTTCAAAAAAAATTGTAATTTAAAGCCACCTTTCAACAAGATACTTATTTCTAGTGAACACTGTAATAGCCATCTTTTCTTAGGAAAGCAGTCATTGAGATCATTCCACGTGATACGAAGATGAATGTAAGTTCTGGTCCTTAAGGGTGGCAGAAATGTATAATCTAACTTCAGAAGTAAGGGCTGATGAGGATTCCAAGGTGGCTCAGTGGGTTAAGTGCTCGCCTTGCAGCCCTGGGGTCGGAGGATCAAGAACTGAATCCCGGCCCAGCCAATGCAGAACTGGGGCATACTTCCCATGTGGGAGGCCTCCAGTTCGGTTCCCGCCGGGGTGAGCTTCACACAGCACCTGGGTTCAGCTCCCATCCAGGGTGTGCTTCCTATGCTTCCCATTTGGGAGTCCAGGCCCGGTCCCCACCCTGCAGGGCCCCACCCACCTGTGTGGAATAAAACCATGTTGAAAACTGATGAGTACAACTATGGAGACTGCTCTGGCCCTCCTCCTTCTCTCTGTCTCTATCAAAAACAATTTAAAAGAAAGAAAGAGAGGAAAGAAGGAAGGAAGGGAGGGGAGAAGGCAGGAAAGGAACAAATGCTGGCAACTGAGAGCCTGTAGTTCTGTTTCAGCTTGCAGACACAAACTGTAGCCAAATCACATTTTGTTTTGTTTTAATTTTTGAATTTGAAGGTCTTTATGTGTAATGTATATATTCTCCAGTTCTCCAGAGACTCCAATACTCATTATCTTATATCAGGCTGTTTCACACCTTTTTGCAACCTAGCCTGAAGGCATTTAAATTTACAACCCTTAAAACACTAATCTATTAAATCTGCTTAAGCCAGCACTACATGGGGAAATGGCTGGTCTCAAAATTACAGCAAACTCTAAGCAGCTCTTATTGGGAATATTTTTACATATTGATCATGTATAGACCTTGGAGTGCTATGATAAGTATGAAAAAAAAAAGAAAAAAGTGCAGCTGCCAAAACTAGTGGCCTTATTCATTACCCACCAGAGGGCAAATTATTTACATGTGTAACAATGCATTTGAAATACATTTACCAAGCAGCAGCATCAATTTCTTCAAATACAAAAGAGTTTCATTTAAATGATTCTCAGGCGTAGAAACCATTGCTCACATAAAACAGCAGAGATATCTTCATTCTCAAAACTGAGCATTATTAAAATGTCAAACTAAATATCAGGCACAAATGTAGCAAGGGGAGACAGTAGCTGAAGGCAATAGCCCTGTCTCTCATAAACCAGACGCAGAAAGTTCAAAAGCAACTCGGGACAGAGTTTGGCGGCACCAGTTCCTCCTAGTGGAGGTTGTTTTATTCATTAGATGGATTTGCTGACAGCACATCATAGAAAGTTATTAAGCATCGGCTTTCACTAGGCGTGACTCTCTTTTTCATCAGTGCTTAAATTTACTAAACAAGGAAAAGCAGGCCCTATATAAATGGAGTCATTAATAATATAAATCTCATCTAGAGTAAAAGAATAATATGGCCTGTCTCATTGTTCCGTATAAGAAGTGATTTCTGTGGTTCTCCATTTGTCCTCTCTAAGGATTTTTCTCCTTTGGTACATCTTATCTCTCATTTATTCTAGTACTACTTCAGAAGACTTAATGGGAACCACGCTGAGGAAATCAGCTAATAACATTATTTCTCACCTGGACAGCTAAGAAGCCTCGCTAACCACCACTACCCATCCCCACCCCCCACCTCCCCATCGGGCTTTTGACTCCTGCTAATGAGACCTTAGTTCTGTTCTCTTAGTCTTTGCACCAGGATCATTAAATTGGGCATCTAGTTTTTGCATATAGCTTGAGGGTCATTAAAATGCATGTCACCCAATAGGTTCTTTATTTCAAAGTTTACTTTGAAATTGTCTGGTTGAAATCTAACTGTGTTTTCTTTCAAGACCATATTCCAGCAGTTTTCCATTCACTTTGTTTTTAACTGAGGGACAAGATGTGGTTTCAAAAGTCAATGGCAGTTTTAGTGTCATTTCTGGAAAAATCATCTTACCCTCCTCAAAATGTGAGTCTATCCTCCTTGATATTCTCCATATCACACAGAAAAAACTTTCAAATTTCTCTTTGGTCTGAAAAACACTATTCAAAGTAAATGCACAGTCTGTAAAGTTGGAAAGAATTGGAACTTCAAGGCTTGTGAGAGACAGAAAATCAAAGAGAGTTGGGGTAGGGACTCATGCAATATTGGGGAAGGAGAAATGAGTAGATCAGGCAAAATCATGATAAGACACTACCACTCTTCTCCAAATCTCCACTACATTTAGAAGAGAATCAAAACCTTTGGCATTAAAGTCTTTTGCAAGTTTACATTATCCGGGATTTTTGTTTGTCTGTCTATCTGTCTGTTTGTTTTTAACTGTCAGAGCCACTGTAAGATTCAAGGAAGGATGGCTTTCTTGGAAGAGACTTGCTATTTCTTAACCTGTCACGAGTCACTTCCTAGATACAGAAGTACCTCTGTGCTGGCCCCTGCCCACCATCTGAATCCCAGTCTCTAACAGTGAACTCAGAACTCACACACTTAGCATATTCACCCTAAATCTACTTCTCCTACATATCTGCTCAGATATTAATAAAAGCTGACACTAACTCTGTATGGTCTATATATTTTTGGGTACTAGATCGTGAGTTCCTTGAAATAAAAACTACCATTTAGTTTTTTTTCTATCTCTACCTCATTGTACATAAGATTCTTTAGTCACTTAAATAATATCTGTTGACTTGACTTGGCTTTTGCAGAAAAGCAGATACATTCCAGGGAAAGGATAATGAAATAAGAGGGAGAAAGACAGAGAAATATAATTAATGACCTAATGTTTTCTAACAGAGTTAAGTGGTTTTAGCCGTTAGATCTAGGACAATCCAAAACCAAAGGTATTGGAATCGTGCTAAGGAACATAAATTTCAAAAGAAAACTTAACTCATCCTACAGATTTACTGGCCCTAGTAAAAAACACTTTTCAAGGTACATGTATTAGTATTTTTCTTGCAAATATAAAATACAAGCAAAAAATAATCCCCCCCCCCAAAGAAGTTCATGCCCTAATCCCCCAAATCAGCAAATACTTTAACTTCACAGATACAATTAGGGTGTTGACCATTTTCCAGATGGGCCCAATATAGTCACATGAGTCTTTAAAAGCAAAAGACCTTTCCCAGCTACCGTCAGTGAGAAAGAGATGTGACAATGTAAGTAATGTCAGAGAGATGCAACACTGCTGACTTGGGAGACAGAGGAAGGGGGGCCGTGAGCCAAGGGACGTGGGTGGCCTCTAGACGCTGGAAAAGCAAGGAGACTGATTCTCCCATATAGCCTCTACAGAGGAAACACAGCTCTTGTCAACACCTTCATTTGAGCCCAGGGAGAGCTGTGTTGGACTCTAACCTTATGAAACTTTAAGATAACATATTTGTACTGTTTTAACCACACATCATTTGCTACAGCAGAAAAATAATACAAAAGGCAAACCTGGGCTTCAGCATGGCCCTCCAAACCAGAGAGAGCTCCTATTCCCACTGAAACTCCCTCTACTCCCCCTTTCCCTCATTACCACTTGGCTAACTTTTTCTCATCTTTCAAGATCAGCACAAACTTTCTCTCCTCTGAAAAAACCCTGGTCTTTATCTACCGGTATATAGTCTATAAATGTCTGAAAAGTGAGGACCATGTTCTTTGCACGTATTAGTTTGAATGATGGAACTTATTAATCATCACTTGATGGAATGTAAAAATAAGGAACAATAAAACTGCTTTCTTTTCACTGCTGTTAAGAAAAGAGTAAAAACCCTCACTCACTAAGATCTACCTACTTTCACATTCATCAAATCCTACCTTGTTTCTTCTCCTCTCTTTGGGCACACACACACACACACACACACACATGTGAGTGTGTGCACACATGCACAAATACACAACTTGGCAGAGTTAAATCCCAGTTTGTAGCTATCAGAGTCAGACAAGTAAGCAATGCATTCATCTGTAACCAAAAGAATGAGCTGTTATGGTCCAAGGCTGAAAATTAAAAAAAAATTCAAGGGAAATTTCAAAGGCACAGAAAAGGTTCCAAATGTGAACTTTAAACTCAGATCTAAAATTTAAGAATTAAATAACAGGATTCATATGTGGTAGTTTTAAACTATGTTTACAAACACTTTGACACTCCTTTCTACAAAAGTTGAATAATTCTCCTCCCTTTGAGTGTGGGTTGGAGTGAGTCCCTTCTAATGAATACAGTATAGATGATATGAACAGCATATGATCAAATCACAAAAGGAATAAGATGTGGCAATTAAATCCAGGAACTCATCCTACAACAAGTGCTACACATTCCTCATTCCTGAGTATCACCACAGTCATCTTCAAAGTACTCCCCTTGGGAAGCTATGCATGGACACCAGTGTCTAATCTACCCTTCAAAGCAATTTTGGAACTCTTTTTCTGGAATGACCATTACTCATGATGTTCTGAATGTCATCAGAATGTCTTTCTTTCAATATTGCCTTTATCTTCGGGTAAAGAAAATAGTCGTTGGGGGCCAGATCAGGTGAGTAGGGAGGGTGTTCCAATACAGGTATTTGTTTATTGGCTAAAAACTCTCTCACAGACAGTACTGTGTGAGCTGGTGCATTGTCGTGATGCAAGAGCCATGAGATGATGCTGAAAAGTTCAGGTTATTTTTATTTAACTTTTTCATGCAACCTTTTTAGTACTTTCAATAGTCAACTTGTTTGATTATTCATCCAGTTGGTACTAATTCATAATAAACAATCCCTCTGATACCAAAAAAAGAAGGTTAGCAACATCTTGTTGACTTTTGATTTGGACTAACAGAACTTTTTTGGTTGTGGAGATATGGCTAACTTTCGTTGTGTGCTTTGACGCTTTGTTTCAGGGTCGTATTGGCACACCCATGTTTCATCACCAGTGATAGCATGGCCCAAAACACCATCTTGTTTCTCCATAGTCTTGGCAAACTTTGACTCTCCTTTGCTTTTGTTCAGCAGTGAGCTCCTTCGGGACCATTTCTGCACACACCTTTCTCATGCCAAGATCTTCAGTGAAGATTTTCCTAACTCTTTCTCTATTGATGTTGACATGGTCAGCTATACTTCTCAGTCAGCTGACAATTTTGACACAATTAGATGAATTTTTGCAAAGTTTTCATCAGATTTGCTTGGTATTGGCCACCCTGATCTCTCTTAATTCATGACACTTTTTCTCCCCTCAGAAAAATGTTTAATCCATTTGTATACTGCCATTTTCTTCATTGCATTATTGCCATAAACTTGGACTCACATGTCTCTGATTTCACTTCCACTCTTGCCAAATTGAACAAGAAATGTAATGTTTGTTCATTGCTCGAATTCAAGCTTCGACATTCTCGTGATGGCACACAAAAACATACAACAATAAAGGATGCCACTCAGCAAGACACCATCACACATCGACACTAACACAGCTGTGAGACACTGATACCAAGGTTATGAAACTTTACTGAGTTGTTTGTACAGTGCTGCCAATGTAAATGCACAGTGGCACATTCGCAACCTTAATTGTGAGGCCTCATGCAATTTCCTCCCCTCAGTCAATCTCTGTCTTTCTCTCTCTCCCTGCCCCTCCACACCCCATCACTTGCTCAGGAAGCAGCCAGTTGCCAATAAGCACATGAATAAGCCATCTTAGCAGAAGATTCCCAAACTTTCAACAACCATAGATCCAGCCCACATCTTGATGGCAATCACAGGAAATGCCCTGAGCCAGAACTGTTCAGCTAAGCTCTTCCCAAATTTCCAAACACAGAAACGGTAAGTGTCAATAAATGGGCATTGTTGGGAGCCACTAAGTTTTGTGGTTATTCGTTACACAATAATAGGTAGTCAATATAAATGAGTTGTATTCCTTGGGAAAAGGGATTATCTCACTAGAAACACAGGAAAATGTTAAAAATCAGAAAGTCAAGATCCTGATTCAGTCTACAAATATACTATATTCCTTGGCTCTTAATGATGGATTTTTTTAAATGTATGAGCTAAAAAAATTTAAATCATTCAATTTAATTTAGAAATTCAGATTGCCAGCCTCTCTCAAAAATTTGGAGATCTGCCAACACAAAGCCCCGCGTTTCCACCTGGCAGCCATGAGTGGGCAGAGAGGACCTGCCTTGGGCTATAGAACAGCATGCTCTTCGGAAGATCCCCAGAGCCCACAGTAACCCTGGTTCACCCTCACGCTGCTGCCAACAGTATGGCTCTGCACTACTGTTTCTCCTTTAATAGAGAAGTATTTGCCAGTTCCCACATCTCTATCAAAAGTAGGAAACAAAGGATAACACAAAAAGGGTTGTGTGTCTTAAGAAATCTAGAAAACTTATTTCTTGGTGGGAGTGAAAAATATTCCTTCATGTTTAATATGCTATTAGAGTGTATCTGTGTCAAATACACACAACTTAAGATCCCATTTTTTATTCCTCTGGTAGCTTTGCTCATTTAGGCTAACAGACTAGTCCCTGTAGGTGAGTCTTACCTCTGGCTCTATAAGTGGGGCTAAGCCAAGGCACATGAGCTTACTAGGTCTAGCTCTTCAGCATCTGAACGGTAGCTGCCAGCATTGCACATTTCCTCTCAGATTGCTTGTTTTGAGAAGAAACTTGCCCAAACCATGGCATCTATGAAATCTTTCTCTGGTTTTGTAGTTATCATTATTTAGCCGGAGCTTCTTATTGCTGACTCAAATTGTGTCTGACCACAGTCTCAGCAATAAATCAAGAAGATAATCACAAGCACAGCCTCTACTTCACCATAAATGCCTACTTTTTACTATTAATATTACTAGGAAATAAACACTAATATAAAATGAGAGTCAGCAAACTACAGCACACAGGTCAAACCTGACCCATCAGCAGCTCTTAGAAATGAAGTTTTATTGGAACACAGCTCTATTCATTCACTTACATATTGTCTGTGGCTGCTTACACACCACAGTGGCTGGGATAAGCTGAATAGTAGTGACAGGAACCTTATGACCTACAAGACTACAATGTGTTTTATCTAGCTCACCCCTGAAAAAGAAGAATAAAATCCATATATATATATATATTTTTTTTTTAAGATTTATTT
>PVKE010043618.1:0-13307 GCA_004027555.1 Craseonycteris thonglongyai | reverse complement strand
ATTTTAAACACAGACCCGTTTCCAAGGAACACAAGGTCACAACAAAAATGCCTCTAAGCCCATCAGTGACAAACTCCTTAAGCAACAGTCAGCAGACCCCACAGACGGCAGGATCAGCCCTGCAGGGACCAGACCCCAGAACGGGCAGTGACGGAACTAGTTCTATTCAACATGGAGAAGGTCAGATGGGGCTGAAAGTACCACGGAAGAACAGAGGTAGCCACGCTGACCAAGGAGACTGGGTTGAGTTCTGCTCCCCTGAGGTGGGGGTGCACTCTGGACCCCAGATCCACACAGGCTACCGCTGTCCCCTGCACCTTCTATGGCCAAACTAGAAGCTGCGAGAGTCCAGACTTTACCAGAAACCTCTGTGCTTGCTGTCTTCCCCGTGCTTGACTGTCCACTTCTGGTCTATGTAGATCCACTTCTTGTTTTTCTAGCTCCGTGATCACCATATTTTAAAACTCCTTACCTTAGTTTATCCAACTTTTTATCTGTATCAGTCAGAAGAGTTGGGGCTGATTGTTTAAGCTTTAAAGCTGCAAAGACTTTCTGATCTAACATATAAAAACCTAATTCTTCTTTGTGGGCAGAACTTCTATTCAAAACATTTCCTTATCATTTAAACTCAGAAGAATATTGTGTGAGAACCTGGATTACTGTGAATTAGAGCAAGTTCACAGTTATGAGGCTATAAGATCCTCGCTGTTGCTGCCAAGAAACCTCACTTCCTCACCTCCCTGAACCCTGAGGCCAGCCCCACTCAGACTTGCTTACCTGGTATCTTTTGGGTCCGATGGCTGCCATCCAAATGCCCATGCTGACATCTTCACCCTACACATGCACCAGAAGGTTTAAATGCAATAGTTTACGTGCTATCCCATCTGTAAGACAGTGCCACACCCATCCCCTTAAGAAGTGGTGTCTTTGCCTCTTCGTTTTATAATCTAACATGAATGCAAGTGTGTGTTAACACTGACACACGGGGTAAAAGCCAGTGGCCCTTAACACAAACACTCCACACCCTACAAGGGGCCAGTCCACCCGTCTCATGGACCCTCAGCCTCCAGCACTAAAAGCATGAGACACACTGGATCTAATAACTGGGAAGAGCTGTTCGCTGACACGGTGCCCGGGATCAGCAAATAGAATGCACTTGTTCGGCGTCCTTCTTACTATGAATATCAATCTGTACACGTCTCCAGGGACCAGTAAACATGGAGCCTAATTTGAGAGACAGGGGTGTCCCTAATTTCTGAAGAGTGATCCTCTATAGAAAGAGTAACGTGCTCCTCCCCCAGGCACGCTGGCCTTGCGTTCAGTGGTGGGATACTGAGCTGGGTGGGTACTCGCTCAGGTCCGGAACCCTCAGTTACCTGATAGGTCTTTAACCTCCCCGCGTTGCTGGCCAGCCAGTGGACGATGTCCCTGGAGACCACATATCCTGACCCGCACGCAAAGGCCGGGTACGCAGGGCTGGGGTACTCCAGCTCCTGCCACTTTCCAGTTCGGTCAACTGCCCAATTCAATCTGAAACTGAAAGTCAAAATAAGTTGCCTTATTTTGTGTTGGTCTAAATGTTCTACCACTCTTAAGCCTGGCTCCTTTCTTATCACCACAAAGCACAAGCCATAGAAGCAAGGAAAAAAGAATGAGGGGAATAAAAAGTTTTCTTTATTTTTTTAGTCTAAGAAAAGGAATTATTTATTTAGTGGGTGTTTTATATAAAAGACCAATATATTAAATTCTCTCTTAAAAGATGCATTTGTGGTGTTTAGGAATAGAAAGTAGCACATCATTTTGTGTATGTATGGTAAAAAAAGGTCCTCATCCATACTGTATTCCTAAAGAAATAAAAAAGTTTCAGACATGTGTCATAAATTCATTCTAATACTTTTACACAGCAGCCTCTAATGTGAGTATCACTCATTTTGGGGGCATGAGAAGCAAAGCCCCATCATCTTCTCTCCTGTATTAAATTCCCTCAGGTTTTCCATTTTAAAAAGTTTACTCTCCTCTAATTGCAGATTAATAAACTATAGTAACCCAGGAGCCTAACAGGGAAATTTCCCATCTCAACCACATTTTTCTTAGCAAAAGATGACCTGTATACTTGATTCTAAACTAATTATTAAAACCTCTGATTAGGTACATGAGTGCCAATGGACTAACAATGTTTAACTTACTTTCCCCACCAAAAATTAGGACCATCCAGGTTCTTGTGGGCAATTCTACTAAACACAGCTTCTAAGTCTATGTAACAGTCATCATCCGTCTTTAGCAATAAATCAAAGTTGGTTGTTTCCACAGTCCTGTTCACAAAAAAAGGGATATGAAAGTCAGTCCATCCATACAGGGAAACAAAAGAACACCCATGTGGTCACATCAGTGCTAATATTGTAATTAAAAGCTGTCCCTCTAGTACCTGGTACACTTTCTCATTTTCTTATCCCTCCAGTGTTGAGAACATCTGCTCTAACAGAATGCTGCTGCTACCAACTACAAACTCACTGATACTCATTTTGTGGCCTAACACAGAGAAGGACCACGCCTGTTTGAAAGGTACAAAGAGAAAAGACACACAAAAAGACATGGCTTCAGTTGAAAATATGACCAAACAAAATCTTCATAGGCACTGCTCAAGTCAGGCAGCTGAATGCATTAAGCATTTGAACTCTACCCCTTTGTTCCAGTAAGAGGGGCCCAGAGTGAGAGGACAGGTGTCATACCTGGTTTCTGACAGAGAGGAAGACTGTTTTACAACAAGTGGCAACAATATGCTGCTACTTACTTTATACACAGTTATTGCGTGATTTAAAAATACTGAGTTATAAACACACTGAAACACATTTTCACTTGGAAATGATTTCCAGCAATTAAACTATTACAAGGGACCTTCTGGAAGGCACAGGAGGGTGGTGTCATTTGTCTAGACGTAAAGAATATGTAATGGCAACTGGAGGCAAAACTGGCAGTTTCATTTCATATTGCTAAACCCTGTACATCTTTGCTAATAAAAAACCCAGAGTCCTCCTAGGAAACCTGTCAGATGACAGAAACCTGAATTTTAAAAAATCCAGAGAAAGTTTCACTAGGTCAGACTGGTGACGTTAACAATAAGCCCATACCACATAGCATAACCCTACATTTCTTAAGTATTTTTTCTAATTAACAGAATAAGGCATGTATAATAGTTATTTGCTAATTAGGAATAAACTTCTGTGACAAAGGACATCGAGGTCACTGATGAATCAAGTGAATAAAGAAAAACAAATTAACAGAAGCTTTCATTTATGGAGTTGAGGGTAGAGAGGAGGAATACACTGTGGGAAGTGGGTCCCAAAGCACAGTTCTGGTAGAAGGGCACTGTGGTCACCCAGGTGGAGATGACGGCCCGAAAGATAATGGCAGCAAAGACCAACAGAAAGAGAGGCTAAGATCTCAGGTATATGCAAGAAGAGATAAAACTCAAACTGGACACTCAAACTGAATGTACTTTCTAAACAAACTGAATTTCCACTACTGGGAATCAGCTCCTAAAGAATGATCTACAACTCCACAGTACTGGTTCCCTATTTCCTGAACCTCCATTCCCACCTGCACCTCTTTATGTCCTTGCCTTGACCCCATTTACAGTAGAAACACCCATTAGTGGCCTTGAGCTAAAAGAAGTTTTTCTTTGTTTTATTAGTTATACAAATGTAATTCTGGTAGTCTAGATACACCCAAACTTCCAATTCATTTATATCTGCCCTCTACAAACAGGATGACTCCCAAAATTCTATTAACTTGTTCTAGCTATGAAACAATACCTCCCATGTACTACTGAGAATGTCTCCCCCTGAGGACCAGGGGACCATACCCATAGGGAACATGATAAATTTCCCACTCTGACCAAGGCAACGAAGAGGAGAAAGGGACAGACTCTGGGGCTTCAAAAGAAACTAGCTCGCTGACAGTTTTAAAAGAAAAGACAAAGATGTGAGTAACTTACATTTGGTCTAGACAGAGATACAGTTAGAAGGTTTTAGTTCTATAGTCAAGGCAGACAGTATCAGGAGCTAATGGTCAATTATGGGGTCCCAGAGTAACTAATAATATTCACAACTGTATATAACAGTTACTACTATTATTGCTATTATTATAAAGATAAGAGTTACAACTAAGACTCAAGAAATACTGGAGTCTGGAAGTTATGATAGACTAATTAACGGTTGTTAAATTTTATCTTATAGAAAAGCTTCGGAAATAGGGCAAGTAGTTTTCAAATGGGTAGAGCAGAGAATGAAAATACAATGTGGACTCAGCTGAACAGAACTTAGACCAGTTCCTTGGTGTGAGAGTGACTGTGATTAGGAGACTCAAGAAAGTGGGTATGAACACAACAGAAAATGGGCCATTTCTAAATTCCCTGGTTTTCATCTAATGTTGACTTGAGATAACCATGGCAATGACTCAAAGGAATGACTGACTCACAGTGAATCAATTTTTGCCTGTTTGTTTTTGACAGATTACTATCATTTACATTATGGATCTGCTGATCTATATAAGAAAGCAACAGCATTTTAGATATAGCCTGACAAAGAACCAGGATAACAATAGATCATAATCCCAGGTGTTCAGGGGTTTTAGGTTGATTAAAAAAAAAAAAAAATCTCAGTGATTTGATGTTGATCAATTGTTTCTACATCAAAAGAACAATCAAGGAGAGTCTAGCTACACAATATTTTGACAACCTACCATTTATAGAAGTTCAGCAACTTTGCAGGAACATTTCGGTAAGTGTCAACAACATCCACAAAAACCATATCCTTGTAGAAGCTGCTTTCCTCCTTTAGTAAGGCATCTTCCTTGTGGAGGTTCCTTATATGATCAGTAAGTCTTTGAGGGCGAGAATGGAGGCTTTGTAAGAGAGCATCACCTTCTATAAAGGAAAAGTTGAGAGCTGGAGAAAAATGCTACTGCAAACTCAAGACCCAGACCTGCACCATGATGTACACAGACACTCTGTGTTGAGGCAACCTAATAGTAGTGCATGGTGGGGACTCTGAGGTAGGGAAATGGAACTCTCAGGATTCACGAACACACTCACTTTGAAGAGCAACTTGGCTTGGCAGAGTGGTCTGATAGTGTTATGAAAAAAATATCTGGACTGAAATTATGCATCCCCAAATCTTAAATTTCTATTTTTAGTGGCAAGTTTGTATATAAAACTTATGTACATTTTCCAGCCTACCTTTAGAGATGACGTAAGAATACAAATACTTCCATGAGGAAGAAACACTGTGTAAATTAAGATGCTAGAAATTTTAAAAGGCACAGCTGATTTGCATCCTCAAACTACATGCAGTGGCCTCAGATAGAGGGCCTGCCCCATCCCCAACACCAGGGAGTCCCTCAAGACTTGCCTCTCAGATTTGGTCTCTGCTTTTCCCAGTCATCAAGAACCCTCTGGGAAGCTGGGTCCTAACTTTTATAGGAACCCACGGTCTGCAGAGCTTTGAGATAGCAGACAAAAGCACTACTGGTCACCGTTTTTCTAGGAGTGATGCTCAGGACAGGTGACCAACAGTAACTACATCAACAACAGTGTTTCTTTCTTAAAGATCATAACAGAATTCTTAGGAATTCCCAAATATGGATACTTAAATGAGCATCATTCAAGAAGACAAACACAGCCACTGCTAATCCTACCAAAAATTCTCTCTAGAGCAGGTGTCCAAACTTTTGGCGTTCCTGGGCCCCACTGGAAGAACTGTCTCAGGCTACACATAAAATACACTAACACTAATGATAGATAATGAGCTTTAAAAAAATCTCATAATGTTTTAAGAATTTGTGTTGTGCCACATTCAAAGCTGTCCTGGGGCGCAGGTTGGACATGCCTGCTTTAGAGTTTTCAAGACATTTTCAAACTAATACCTCTGACCCCAAGTTTTAAAGGAATTCTTATAACAAACTCATCCTTGACATGAAATATAATAGAGATATTTACAAAATTGCAGTCTATAAGACAGAAACCCTTCACTTAACTATTCACATTAGGAGGAGAGAGAGTACACATGAAGCAGGAGGGAAAGCTGAGTCCCCTGGATCATCTCCACCAGAGAGACAGATGAAAGAGTTAAAATGCACCTTTCTTGGGTCAGGGAGAAAAATAGGTTCTCCCTCTGACTGACAAGTAGCACTGAGCTCACTACAGCCACAAGGCCATGGTCTATAGTTTTGCAGAAGTTTCTACATGGGGACAGACCAAAGTCACAACCACATGAGGCCAAGAAAGTCCAAGGTTATTAATTTTTAAGATCACCTTCACAATGAGAGATTGGACACCTTCCCTCCAAAAGCAGGAACAAGACAAGGATGTTTACTCTTACCACTTATATTCAACATTGTACTGAGCATTCTAGCCAGGACAATTGACAATAAAAAGATATAAAAGGCATCCAGATAGGAAAGAAGGAAAATTATTTCTATTCACAGATGACATAATCTTATATACAGAAAATCCTCTGATACCCACAAATCTATGAAATAATAAATAAGTTCAGTAAGGTTGTGGCATACAACATCAACATACAAAATCAAATTGTATTTCTATACATTAGCAATGAACAATCTGGAAATACAACTTAAAAAGCAGTACCACCTACAATAGCATCAAAAAGAATACATAGGGAAAGCCAGGATGACTCAGCAGGTTAAGTGCTCACTTTGCAGCCCCAAATAGTATGTATGATGAATGGTATATATATGCTGAACTGGGGTATGCTTCCCATGCAGGAGGCCCCCCAGTTCGGTTCTCACCCTCCGCTCCCTGGTTCGGCCCCTGGCTTGAGGGGGCCTGCCTCCCATGTGGGAGGCCCCCCAGCCCAGTTCCCTCCATGTGCAGCCCCCACCTGTGTGGAACGAAACCATGTCGAAAACTGATGATGCACAACTATGGAGATGGCTCTGGGCTCTTCCCCTCCTCTGTTTCTCTCTGTCTTAGTCAGAAACAATAAAATAAATCTTAAAAAAAGAAAAAGACTAAATATTTAAAAATAAATTTAACAAAAGAAGTTCAAATCTTGTACTCTGAAAACCACAAAACATGACTAAAAGAAATTTAATAAGACCTAAATAAATGGAAAGACATTCCTTTTCATAATCAGAGACTTAATGTTAAGATGGCAACACCGCCCCAAATGATCTACACATTCAGTGCACCCCTTTCAAAATCCCAGCTGGTTTCTTGCAGAAATTAGCAAGCTGATCCTAAAATTCATATGGAAATGCAAGGGACCCTGAATAGCCAAACAATCTGGAATAAGAACAGAGTTGGAAGACTCACACTTTCTGATTTCAAATCTTACTACAAAGCTACATAATCAGACAGTGTAGCTCTGGTGTAATGACAGACATACGATCAACAGAACAGAATTGAGAATCCAGAAATCTTTACATTTAGGTCAAAAAGTACAGTAAGTAGATGAACGGTTGTTGGGGCAGAGGGAGGGGAGAATGAGGAAGGACTTAATGGGTCTGGGTTTCTTTTTGGAGCAATGGAAATGGTCTGAAATTAGTGGAGATGGTTGCAGAACTCAATATACTAAAAACCATTTAATTAAACACCTTAAAAGAGTGAATTATGTGGTATGTGATATCAATAAAGCTATTTTTTATGACAAAAAATAGGTCACCTTTTATGTCAAAGTACCAAGTAAAATTAAGCACATGAGATTCAGTACCAGCCAACTTACCCTGAATAGTATATATAAAACCACCAGCAACTCCCTCCACACCTTCCATGAACTCATGAGGCAATGCACCCTCCCCAGTCTGAAAGAAATGAGAATAAAAGTGCTCAACTACATTTCTAATATTTAAAAATTGATTGGCAAAATTCACCGTGTGACTCCAAAGCAGATAAAACCATCTCAGCTGCTGGTTCACTACACTTACACTAGCAGGATGACATCAGTATTGTTCTGTGGTTATCTAATTACAGTGTTACAGATCAAGTTCCTGCAGTAGTCCATAGTGCTTAGAATTTCCCGCTTACACAGAATCACAGATTCTTGAACTTGCTACCATCACAGTACAAAAAACAATTTTATTTGCATTGTAATCTCACCACTTGAAAAAATTATCACTTTTGACTTCATGGAGATTGAAAATTCTCAAGAGTTTGAATGCACCTAGGCAGAGTTTAAAGGTAGTTACCACTCAGAGACAAGCCCCTCTAAACACAGTTCAGATGGAGCCCTGCTGATTGCTGATTCTGCTGAAAGTACCCAGAGACTGGCGCCAACAGCCAGCAACTACAGGCCTGTTAACCTCTGAAAACTAGAGGCTCTTGTATTACTCGATTTACCTCTCCTCACCTCCCAAGTTACTCAGAGTGAGGTGATTCACCTGTACGTGGGAAACTGGTATGGCACAGCTACCAAAGGGTCCCCCAACTGATGTGCACAGGATCAGACTACCAGCCACATGTATAGCATTTCTTCTACTCTCACCCACCCACAGGGCTAGTGCCTGGCCCTTCCTCTTCTGAACAGATCTATTCAGCAGAGCTGGACCCTAGAAAGCGATGTTCTAAGGCTAGTAGAGACAGTGTCCTATGGTGACTGTGGCATCATCACTTAAAATATTGTTTGTAGCTGAATGTGGAAGAAATTACATGGTGAATGCTCTAGATTCCAGGTGTTGTAGTTACATAAAAGGTTGCATATTCTATTTTTTTTTTCTTTTATAGCCTATATTGTTTTGGCTTGTTTACAATTTAATGGTAATTTTTGTTTATTAACTTCTATCTAGAAATTCACAACTTGTCTTTTATTTTGGCTTTTAAAACCTTTTGACGCTATCACTCGCTGGCAAGGAAGCAAGACTTAGAACTTTCAGCTCTGCACATTTATGATGAAAACCTATTATCTGCACATGGTGTTGCAGAGTAGTACTAAGTTTCCTTTTTTTTTTTTTTTAGGTTAGCTGGGTGTTTAAGCTATCTTTAGCCCTTTACAACTAAATTCACCCCTAAAGTAGACCACTCAAGTCTTTACATTCGAATCTAGTCCTCAACTCACAAATAATTTTATTTCCTTTTCTGTAACCAACTCAATACTACAGAATTCCAGCCTGTCCTACATGCTTTTAAGTTGCATAAACAGAAAAGAAGGAAATATATTGAAGATAATACCTTGAAAATTAGAAAAAAACAAACTATAAACTCCATAAAACATTCTATCTTAAATAAAAGACTTCTCATAATAAGGAATGAAATCCTAAAGGCTAAGTTTAAGTTTATAAGTGCATGTGAATTTGAGGATCTACTTGTTTAACGTCATTCTTCTTCACTGGAGTATAGGTTTCATTGTGGGCCAGTAATAAACCTATTTTGCCCATCAATAAACCTATTAAGGGGAAGCCGGGATGGCTCAGTGGGTTGGACGCTCACTTTGCAGCCCTGGGGACCAGGGATCGAATCCCGGCCCCGGCCCGTGTGGACCCATATGCTGAACTGGGGAGTGCCCCCAGTTCAGTTCTTACTGGGGCGGGGCCCTGGCCCAGTGCCTGCTCTGTGCAGCCCCAAGCCCACCTGTGGAATAAAACTGTGTGGAAAAGCCAATGATGTGCAACTGTGGAGACTGCTCTGGGCCCTCCCCCTTCTCTCTGTCTCTGTATCTCTCTCTCTCTCTGTCAAAAACAATAAATAAATCTTAAAAAAAAAAAATAATAAAAATAAATAAACCTATTAAGCCCAGGCACAATGCCTAGCTTACAACAGGTATGCAGTAAATGTTTTCTGAATGGGTAACAACGTACCATATGAAAGTCATTTCAAATTCAGAAATTAATTCATGCGAATAAGGTTAATATTCTATGAAAATATACTAAGCTTGTGAATTTAATTGCAAAGTGCTTTTCTAACCATTAGACCAGAGCATCCAGGAAAATGAAAGATTGTGTCTATGACACCACCACAAACACCACTTATTCTTCACCGCTTTAAGCTTGCCTATACCTTCTTTATCGTCCCACATTTATTTATATCCTACAATTAGTTGCTTAATTAAATCTGAAGCAATTTGAATGAAAAATATGAGCAGCAGAAATCCCAGCAATATAAGCGAAAGTGAATAATCTTATTTCCAATACATTCATCTACAGTATTTTCACTAATATCCTCATATCAAGGTGAGACAGTGAATATTCTGAATTCTATTAGGCAAGTGTTCCTAACACATTCACTTTGGAAGGCTCAATACATGCATCTTTTACATTCCTTCATTAGAACCCCATATACGAGTTTTTAGATTTCCCACAATTCTGTCTTAAAATAAATGAATAAAATGCGTACATGGTTCAATTTCTCTTCAGGGATGTCATAACAGACACTTTGGAAGAAAGTATGGTTGAATATATTTACAATTTCCTGTTTTATTACATAATTATCAACACAGGAGCTGTGTACATATTAGAGCGGTAGATATGAGTCCAATGCTTGAGCTTTGGTCCATAATATAAGCAAAGACATCAGATAACTTTGATTAGGCTGACAAAAATAATGTGCTCTATGACCTTTCACTACGCACCTCTAAAGACTTCGTTTATTTACCACATTATAAACTGAGCAATAAATATCATTCCATTAAACTGGCGTCCACTGGGTAAGAGTATCTTCTAGAGATACATTCTATTACATATTTTCTGTCTAACACTTATGCAAATTTTACTTATGCAATTATGCAAATAATAGTGGACAAATAAAATATTACACTTTGAAAAATGCCCTGACGAGAAAGCTGGTATGGCTCAGAGGGTTAAGCGCTCACTTTGAAGCCCCAAGGACCGAAGATCGAATCCCATTTCCGGCCCAGGCAAACCCACATGCTGAACTGGGGTGTGCTTCTCGAATGCGGTGAGGCCCCCAGTTCAGTTCAAAAATTAATTAAATAAATAAATAAATAAAATAATGCTCTGACCTTAAGGCAAAACTGTATATTTACTAACTGCAGAGTTACAAAATCATACATTTAAGTTTTTCATCTTTACTATGGTGATTATACAACTTTTTCTACTATATATGTTCTAAAACACACAAGATTGTTCTATATTGCCTGGGTTGCTATAAAATAAATTTAAAAACAATTTTATGTATTAAAAAATGCTGACAGCCTTTAAAAAAAAAAAAAAAGAGACTTACTGTAATGACTCTGAGAACTCCCCCTCCATCATTTACTGTCACTTTATGGAGATTTCTTGACACAAGTCCCTGGAGGTCTTGGCTCTCCCACACGATTATACCTTCAAAGCTCTTTTGTGAGAGAGGAAGATTGAGTTGATTTCTCTATTGTTGTCATGTAGGTTTTGCATAAGTTTTTAAAGAAAAATGTATTCTCTTTAAAGACATATAGGCAAAATTTTTATCCCACAACTCTAAAACACCATTGTTAACATTCTGGTATATGCTTTTGAGTCTGTTCTTTTTCATACACATCTAAAAAAACAGTTAGAAAGGGTATATAGCTGCCAATTTTGCATGTCACTGTCATTTCCCACTGCATCAAAAGCACTTCCTTATGCTACTGCAGCTTACAACCATTCTTTTTCATGTACGTGTAACAACCCATTGAGTGTATCCAGCCTGATTTACTCAAACATTTCCTTATCATCAGACAATCTGGACACTACCAAATATCTACTAAAATCACGTGAAGCATGTTTTGGTGTCAAAATTTATTTTTCCCCTATAATTTGTTTTTTCATTTAAAATAAATTCCCATACGTGAAATTAATTATTGGACAAGAAATACAGCTATTTTATATAGATTTTGGTACATAGTGTCAAATTATTTTTCGAAAGCAAGAATCACTGCTTTACAGAGTCATTAGCAATTTATGAAAAATGCCAATCACAGTGTACTCTTCCCAGTATGGGATATTAGTAAAGGAAGAGTTTAAGCTAATCTGTTAGATTAGAAAACTGACTCTTCATTTAACTGTGTTTCTTGGGATTTCTAGTGATGTTTATGAATTATATAGTGTCTGCTGGAAATTGCTCTGTCATGTTTCTTTGCCATTTAGCTACTAAAGTTTATCTTTCTTATTAATTTGTGTGAGCTTTTAATAGATAATCCTGGGTGTATTTTATGAGTTAAAATTTTTTTTTTTTTTGCAGAACTGTATGCCACTTACTATGTTTTTTTAATTCAAAGGTCTATAAATTTTAACTTGTCAAATCTGAGCTTTTCCTTTGTGATATTATTAAATTCTGAGCTTGGGAAGTTACATCAACTCTCCCAAGGATTGATATACTTGTAATTTGCACCATTGTCTATTTTCTCTATGGTTCCCATTTCAAGTACCTGTCCCCAGTCAGCTCCTCACAACTGCTCTAGTCAACCCCACACTATCTTCTCAGATAGGCTTTCGCCAGAGATGCAGCAGAAGTTAGCGAACTCCCAACTTCTTTCTTTCTGTCTTGTTTTCTTAATACCACTTAGCATTCTAGTATTTCCCTTTTACTTTTTTTATTGTCAAATTAATGGCTCCCACTAGAATGCAAGTACCACAAGAGCAAGGATCTTATCAATGAGAATTCTATGCAGAATATAAGATAAATGACACAGCTTTAGCATTAAAAAAAAAAAAAAAGGTGTGCGGGGGGTGATGCCGGGACAATCAACAAGTTGAGCGCTTGCCTTGCAACTGTGAGGTTGGAGGATCGAATTCTGGCCCCAGCCTGTCCAAACCCTCATGCTGAACTGCTGCACAACTGGTAACCAGGATGGTGGCAAAAGTCTTGCCTACCATGAGGGAGGCCCCCAGTTTAGTTCCTCCCCATGTGATCCCACATTCACCTGTGTGGAATGAAACTATGTCCAAAAAAACCCAAAAAACTGATGATGTGCAACTATGGAGACTGCTCTGGGCCCTCCCCTTCTCTCTGTCTCTCTCTGTATTTCTCTCTCTGTCAAAAACAATAAAATAAACCTTTAAAAAATTTTTAGGTGAAAGCTTAAGGTGGAAAAAAAAAAGCTCACAAGGCTATAGGCATTTTCTCAACAAAAATGGCCACTCACTGCTTGGCTGAGTACGTTTTATCATTAGTACCTACTGCCAAATATACCACCCTGCAAGGAAGGAAACCTCCTACCCCACCAATTTCTATGCTAAAGAAACTTCAGACCTATAGAAGAACTGAAATTAATACCCAAATCCCCTAGACTCACCAACTGTTAACATTTGGCTACATTTGCTTGATCTCTGTCTACACACACTCTCTCACTCTCTCTCTCTCTCTCTCTCTCTCTCTCTCT
>PVKE010043617.1:0-13306 GCA_004027555.1 Craseonycteris thonglongyai | reverse complement strand
AAAAAAAAAAGAATAATACAGGATAAAGAGTTTTGATTTTGAACTCTGGAGTTAAAAACTGACTATTCTGTCTTCTAATGAAACCCCTTGCTCATTACAAAGATTTCTCTTTGGCATAAACACAGGCTTAAGGCCTGATTGAAGCTGTTGCTCGTTTCCATCTGCTCCCTGACAATACTAACACCATGTGAAGTTTTTTACTCAGGAATAAAGACAGAGGGCTTAACCTTTCTGCAATGAGAATACCAGAAGCCATATCACAGATTATGGGCAATAATAGACACCTGTGTAAATCCCCACAGAGGATTATGGGTCGGATTTTCAAACTGGCAAGGGCTGCAGAGGTCAAGACCAAATTCCTAAGCAAGATCCAAATACATCCTCGTGTCTCAAACCACAAAAGTGGATTCCTGCATTGCGATCTAAATACACACATTACATATACTGAAGAAGAAATAAATATCTACGGTGTCAAGTGAGTTTGAAAGTGAATGGCTATAGGAAAACACTGTAGTAAGATAATACTGATGTAACTGGTAGGAAGAGTGCTTTTTAAAATTTGTTTTCTTAAAAATAACAATCACTTGAAAACCTTTGGTACAATATTTTGTCTTATAGAGAATCTGGAAATAGACCAGAATACAGACACTTAAATCTGAACACAAAGCTAAAGTGATCTGTCCACATTTTAGGTTGAAGTGACTTGAAGGAGTTGAAATATCATGACGGTGGGAATGTTCGGAGTCCTATACCATTAGGCATTGTGAGAGTTAGCTTGAGCATTTTGAATCGTGAAAGTTCTGATTTGATCCTCACAAACTAGTTCCTTCTGCTCTCAAAGGAGAAAGCAAGTCCACGGCCCACTTGAAGTCCATTCTCTGAAAGCCACCCGACTTAAGAGAGTGGCCGAAAACCAAAGCATCTTTTGCTGAAGTGATCATTTAATCATGAGAAGCTGGAAGGGAACTTTATAATGTGGCACTCTGAATTGTGATTGGTGTCTAGTGACTCTAATCTGATTTCTCATGCTCCTTATTCCTTTCAAACTCCTCTTTCCAGATTCACTAGGTGTTGATCGGGTACTTACTACATTAAATCCACTGTGAAGAACACACCGATAATACAACAAAATGTTCGCAATATAGCAGTGGAGATTCGACTGATACAAGCAACGATCGTGTTTCTCAAATTGGTTCCTCATGCTCCCAGAAAGAGTGCTGGGTGTTCTTGAGGGCGATTAGTACCAACAGCATTGTTCTACTTCCTGGCGTGTTCATTTCACCTCTGGGTACAAAATTAAACGTATTTTTATATTAAAAACAGACATTTTATAAAGTAAAATATAAAAGGAATTTGCAAGCATTTTTAGGAAAAAACACCCAAAGCAATTTATGTTTGGGGCAGATTTAAAGGAATGTGTCAAAACCCACTGACCAGAGTGCCAAGGAGGCAGACTCTGGAAGGCGTGGCTTGGTGTTAATTTATTCCGTTCCACCAGCCTTCCTGTAGATGGTGCTTCACACAAATGTCCCTGGAGAGGTTGCAGCTACACCTGCCTTAGCAAGACTGAGCATCGAGAGTTAGGCCATCCCAGCAGCACATTCAGCCCGGAAATATTTGCAGTACTCCACTGCTCTGGTCATCTGGGTGGTGTTCTCCATACCCTAAAATCTCCATCTTAACAACAACAAAAAAGTGACTGTGGTCAGCCTCCTTGTACCAAGTTGTAACGTATGTATCGCTGCGGCATGTAAACTTTAAAATACACGGGAAATACCTAGGGAGTCCAGTTCCCATCCATTAGGAATTCTGATTTAAATAGATTGGGTTGGACCTAGGAACCTACTTTAACAAGTACCCTAAAGAAATGTGATGCAGACACCCTCTACACCACACTTGGGTGAACATTGGTGTGGAGATGCCGGGATAGCTCAGTGGTAGAGCGCTCGCCTTGTACTCGGGAGATCCAGGGTTTGATTCCCAGCCCCAGCCCATGCAAACCCATATGTTGAACCACGGCGCAACTGGTAACTGCTAGGATGGCTCTGTGACAAAGATTCTCACCTCTCATTCAGGAGGCCCCTGGTTCAGTTCCTGCCCCGCGTGGCCCCACACCCGCCTGTGTGGAATGAAACCGTGTCACACCTAATGATGTACAAGTGTGGAGACTTCTCTGGGCCTCTCCACCCACTCTCTCTTTCTCCTCTCACAAAAATAAATAAGATGAAAACAAAACAACAACAACAACAAAACCACTGGTGTATTGCTTATTGAGAACCAGGGCTCAGGGTTAGATGTGCCTACGTTTGAATTCCAGCTCTACCACTTAACTATTGTGCAGTCTTGGACAAGCTACCTTTTCTCAGTCTTGATGTCTTCTTTAAATTCAATAATGATATGCATTTCATGGTGTTAATTTGAGATAAAATTACATATTGCATAATATGTGTCTAGCACCTCCTAGATAGGCAGTAAGTTCACAATAATCAGTAATGAGCATTAAACATGCCCCTCTACCTGTATTTCTTGGCTCTGAGAATGACAACAAGTTCTTCCATTTCCCAAGCAGAAACCTGAGAATTGTCTTATATTCTTTCTTTTTCTCAGTCTCTTTAGAGATCCATCACCATAGCTTGGTTCACACTGTCAATGCTGTTTGTAGTTTTTTAAAGTATTTTAAATAGTAACATTTATTTCTCTTGAATTACTGTAATGGCCTCTTAAATGAACTTCTTCCATATTATTTCATCCTCTTACTGTCTATTCCCTAGGTATTTGTTATGGTGATTTTTCTAAAAATCAAATCTAACCGTATTATGACCCGTCTTACAGCTCTTTATCAGATAGATGTCTCATTAACTTCAGGAGCGCAGCTCACGTTACTTAACTATCCCTTATCATACCTTGCAAGATTCTCCATGATTTGGTCTCTGTATTTTTTCGTTGTTTTTTTTTTTTAACTTGCTCATGTTCACAAGTCATGAGTCAAGTAAATCAACCTATGAGTGTGTACACACACACACACACACAGACACACACACCCCACACACAATACAGTGGACCATCTACATTATCATGCGACTCCTATTAAGTTCCAGTTGTTAATTTTTATGTTTCCTCCACTGGAGTTCTGTGAGGGGATTTGGCACATATAAATGGGCAACAAAAATGTATGGATATAAATAAAGTAAGGCAAGCAGAAAGATAGGAAGGCAGGGAGGAAACCGTATAAATAGGATACCGTAAATTAAGTAGATTTGAAAATATGGGAGAAATGGGGCGATTTTCCCACAGGTAGGAAACTGGGAAGCACATGGATAACCAAGCTTAGAAAACCACCCAGCCGTTAAGTTGTAGAGGGAATTTAGCTGATGTAATATACAGTGTAAAACAAGGTAAAAGCAACCAAAAGACAAAAAGACCAGTCCAACTCCAAGTGCAAAGTGGCTGTGTGGGTGATTGATACAGTTATGGGGACTTCTGGTGAGGTTGGAGGACAAAGACAAATGGCCCAAGCTGCAATTACGTCCCAGTCCTTGCCTGGTGTTCATTTTATCTTCGTTTTTCGCCATCAGTCACGGCAGTATTTCACCTAGTGGCTCTAGAACTGAAGATCTCTTTTCCTCCTCCCATTTTGCCTTACTTTCCCAAACCGAAGTGTCCTTCTGAGATTACAGGAGTAGTGAAACAATAAGAATTTGATTTATTCTCAAACTATTATGGAGAACTAACTAAAATCAAGGGAAGAAGCAGTGAGAGAGGTGGTTGAAATTTTACATGCCCAGACCTGGAAGTACTTCAGAAACGCAGATCCTTGAAAACAATGTAAGGTAGTATAAAAGCGGAAATGGGTGGAAAACAAGGAAGCACACGTTTTGCTGGAAAAGAAGGAAGTGGTCATATCGTGCTGCAGCTTAAATGGCTCTCTAATCAGAGGGATCCTGAAAAATCCTACCTGGGTCCAGAGGTGGATTCAATAGGAAGCTAATGAAACTTACACCGCAGAGAAGCTCAATTACACAAGCCGCTTCTCAGGTTCTGTATCTAATTTGGTGTCTGTAGCTTTACATTTCTCTTCTTAAAAGAGAGCCTTCAGGACATTTTAGGCTCTAGGCTCATAAGAGCTAGTGGGCTCTGTTTGGGACATAAGTAGTGTATTCCATTGAACTAAAACAACTCTTCTTTCTTCCTTTCTATTCCTTCTTTTCAATTAATTTCATCCTTCTTTCTGCCCTAAGATGTTCTATTTCAGCATTATCACCTGAAATAGTTTCCCTAAATTCAATTTTCTTGCTCAAGTTCAAACCTGAGATATAGCTCTATCTAATATTGATATAATAATATACCAATATTTGTTATATTTAAAATGTACCAATATTTTATTAAGATGCAATTTCACTCAGGTCCTCAGATGCATAATTATCTTGACATATGACTAACAACAAATATCTTCATTTATTTGTGAGGCTGGAGTGGCTGTCTACCAGAGCCACCATCATGAACCAAAGTAAAATAAATGAAAAAACACATGAAGCAGCTATCATGTCCCAAGTATCAGGTTACAGGTTACACACTAGTTCATAATAAAGTTGACTCTTTTTTTTTTTTTTTTATCAGCTACAGTGCAGTAGCAAGACAAAACTTTGAAAGGTATATCATTTTGAAAATAAGGAAATGTATCATAGAGGCCTATTTTAGGTAAATTATATAAAAATGAATTGTCTGATTTACAGACAACATGTGCAAAAACTTACTGTTAAAGAGAGGCCTAAAAGCTAGAAGATCATTACGAAAGACTTAGAAGTGGATGAATCTTGCTTTTTAAAGATGTCTTCGGTTTGCATAGGTGAAGAAGACATTCTCTTTCTGGAATGGAAAATGAGTCCATATGAATTCATTATGCCCTTGTTTTCCCATCTGTGTAGTAGGAATGCTAATGGTACACTTTCATAGCATTTTGTGAGGACTAAATGAGCTAATCTGTAAAAAGAGCTCAGCATGGTCCATGGTACATAAGAAGACTGCAATGAATGTCCGCAATTACTATTATCCTCATCATTGTCATCACTATCGCTGCCGTTCTTAACAATGACCTTTTCAACTTGTCATCTCATAAAAGCCTCCTTTTCAGGGTACAGTGTGCCACCAGATAGTTCAGCACCCAGTTCTTCAAAATGAGCTCATAAAATGGAAGTATGAGGGTCAATCTCTTCATAGAATTCATAGGAGCCAATCTATTGGAGATCCAAATACAACACCCTGTTCCTATTACTTATGATGTAACTGTTTAATGTCCCAGGATGCCTTTTGCAGACAAATAGAACAACATCCCCAGATGACTCCTATTGAACACCATATCTACCACTCAGCATCAAACCTGCTACAGTAGATATGGCCAATCTAGAAAAAAACATAATCCTTCCACCTTGACAGCCAACTCAGAATTCAATGCATTTAAAATCAATCCAGACAGGAAGAGATCAAACTTGAGACTGAATTCACACTCTTGAATTTATGAGCAAAATCAACCTGGAGAATTACCTAACTCTTTGAGCCTCTGTTTACTCAAGTATACAACAGAGACAGTACCTATCTCACTCCCAGGTAAAGCTTAAAGTAGCCAATCTATTAAAAAAATGTACTTAACACAGAAAATTAAAATATAGTTGGCAATATAGATTCATTTTCTTCCACCTCTACTCCCTTTGCTTTTAACAATTTACACCCATGTTTTCCAATATGGTAGCCACAAGCCACCTGTAGTCATTAAGCACTTAAAGTGTAGCTAGTCCAAAATGAGTGTGATGTAAGTACAAATTACACATTGGATTTCAAAGACTTAGTACAAAACGAAAAGAATATAAAATATCTCATTAATAACCTTATACTGATCTGTGTCTAAATGATATTTTGGATATAGTAGATTAAAGAAAACATTAAAATTATTTTTACCTATTTCTTTATACCTTTGTTAAATTTCATATTATGTACGTGGGTACATTATATTTTCATTCAACAACACTGGCTTAAACAATCAACTGAATATGATGAAGGAAACTACTGTTTGGAAGCTGAACATTCACAGTGGCCCCTTCTACTTCTCAGAGCCTGGACAAATAACATTCCCCATCAATGCCAATAGGTCCTTGAGGTCCTTGATGTGTTTACTTTGGGCAGAAGCCCAGGAAAGGGGCTATGCGTCACAAACAAAATAATAATAACCCAGAGTTACATGAGTACAGAGTTACATGAGTATAGAAAATATAGCCTTACCAGCTGGTGTAAAAAAAGGTTTAAATGAGAACTAGAATGACCAGGAGTCTTTGAAGAATTGTCTGAGTCTTGTGTTTTCATAGTTGGGAAGGGAGCTAATAAGCTGCATGCATCCAAAAATCCTTCAAAGATTACATCTAAAAGAATATGATTTGTGGATGGCCATAAATCAAACTGCAACAAGGATGCATTTATGTGCCTTCAGAAAGGTAATTAGAAATTTCTCAACCCCAATATTAATGTTATTCCAGAATTTAGGGGTAAAGGATGGAGTAATACTTCTTGGAATGACGTCACTGGACCAACTATGTAGGGATTGATCAATTCCTCTGGAAGAAGAAAGGGCGCATGTATTTGGTCATAAAGTGAAAATACTATTCAGTTAGAGCTGGCTTTATCAGCAGCTTATAAACCATCTATGGGTTAAAATGTACCGGGGTGCCAAAAAAAGTACACACACTTTAAGAGATATTATCTATGTATTATTTTTTGAAGTTGAATTGAATTATGGTAGCAAGACGTAGTATGACATTTGCTCAAAAGACAGCATTAATCATATGAATGAGAGTATCACCACGTGGCAGGCAGGACAGTCAAAGAAAATAGCAGAAGCACAGTTGTTGTTCGAGGAGCACAAGACCATCTTGAAGTGGTATTTGAAATTTGAGAACGTTGTGGAAGTACGGTTACAATGGAGAGGTCAGTATGCCACAGAACCTCCACCACACCTAACAATTGCACGCGTGTCTGATACGTTTGAGATGCATGGTAAATTAAAATGGGCATGTGCAGCGATACAAGTGAACACTGGTCAATGTTGCCCATGCAGTAGTCTGCAGTAATTAGACGTGTCTGGATACTGATGGTAACCACTTTGATCACTTCTTGTAATTGCAGAAGTCAAACATGACTTGTAGTCATCTTTTGTTATCAGTTTATATTATTACAATTCTAATAGTATTTTCCTTTCTTAAAATATGTATACATTTTTTGATATATATATATATATTTGGATATATATGTGTGTGTGTGTATATACATATATATGAATATATATATTTGCATATTATATATATTTGGATATATAAACTTTTTTTGTATATACACACACACACACTAGATATTTGAATGTGTGTACAAGTAGAAAAATAAAAATGTAACCTGAACTCCAAAAATAGGAAAAGGCAATTCATGTCCTAGAGGAGGGGTGGCGAAACTTTTGGCGATTGAGTGCCAAAGTTTATGAAATAAGAGTATACTCGCTTGACTCGTGTGCCAACCCATCAAGTGAGATAGAGGTATCGATTATTTTTATGTCTATAAGAGGGATAGGATGTTTTTATAACAAAAAACAATAATTCCGTGTGCCAAAATAATTGCTCCGCGTGCCACTTTGGGCACGCGTGCCATAAGTTCACCACCCCCCGTCCTAGAGAATAAAAATTATTCTTTGAAAATTCCAGGAGAAAAAAAAAAAGGAAAGGAAAGAAAGAAAAAAGATTGCATGATCAATAGTGCCAGAGGCTTGAGAGAAGATAAAGAGTAAGAAAAACCTTTTTGATTTGTCTTGAAATTGGTTGTCAATGACCTTGGAAATACTTGTGACAAGAGAGGGTTGAGACAGAAGCTTCTTTACTAGAGAATGGTGCAAGGCTAGTGACAGAAGAGGGGCAAGGGTTCCAAACACTCTTCGGAGAAGTCTGCAAAAGACAGCAAGGAGAATGGGATAGCACTTTAAATGGAGAAGAGGATCAAATCACGCACTTTTAAGACTGATACGTGTTTGATAATAAAACCCAAAGAAATGTAGTGGAAAAAGGAAATAAACGCACATATGAAAGAAGGGTTAAATGTGGGAATAAGCTGCTAGTATCTATGCTGTAATATTGAAAACAAAAAATGTAATTCCAAGGTAATAAGCACTCTTATTTATTGGCTAAATCTTTTTAGTTAGTAGCCAGGATGCTCTATGACTAGAATTATTGAATAGATGTCTCCTTTGTTCCTCACCTTCTAATTTCATTAATCTGCTGTGGTTAACTCTCACTAACTGGAACCAATATAAGGATTGATTTCAGGCAATTTCAGATCTTCCTCAATATTAGTTCAGGACCATACCAGTGAAAAACCTATTTGTCCTGAATGGATTGCTCTGGTCTACTCCAGTGATTTCAGAACTGGGAAGTCAGAAGATATTGAATTTTAAATATTAGATTATTTTATATTGGACTTTAGATCTAATATTAGATATTAAAGTGTAAAATCACATTGTCCTTATTGCTAGCCTTCTTTTTTATCTTGCTGCAGGATCAGTATTGTTTTAGTACAGTATTGGATGGCTCATGAGCCTACAGGGTGAGGGAAAATATTTATACTACTTATTGAATGGTGGACAGTCCAAGTTTTAAAATAAATGTTGCCCAACTTTCAATGCAGTAATTTATTAACATGTGTTGGCCAAATCATGTTAGACTATTGTAACAACAACAAAAAAACCCCAACAAAACAAAACAAATACCAAGCTAACCTAAAGAAGGGATAAGTACGTTTGAGTCATTTATGGTATTACCTTTCAAAAGAAACATCTTGCCGAGAGAGATGGCCTCTGTTCGGTCTGGTATGTTGACACCATATAAAAGTTAGTAAACACAAACAAACGAAGAGGATAATTCTGGGGATCCAAACTTATAAGAACAAAAAGTGTGTTAGCACTACTTTTGAACTGTACGATTTTGACATATCCTAAGAATAATCAATATGGAGCAATACTTAACAAAATTAAAACCAAAAACAAAATGTACAATTTTGAACCGTCGAATGAAACAAAAATATTTGATTTTTATTGAATATAAAAAATGGTTCAGGTTTCTTCAGAAAAAAAAGTACCTTAAATACATGTATTTGAAAGAACAACAATAATAATAGAAGTTAATATTTGCTGTGGATCTCTTATGTGCCAGGACTGTTTTAAGTACTCTCTTTCAAGTAATTTAATTTACATGTATGAAATCATTTGATTCCCAAAGCAAATAAACAAACCAATCTTATGAGCAGTACACTGTTATTTTATTTTGCAGATGAGGAAACTGGGACTTATGTGACCAGGCAAGGTGGCGTGGCCAGTAATGGCACAATGTAGATAGAACCAAAGTGAAGCTGGTTTTGTGTATGTGTGTAGTTGACCAAAATACTGGGATACTCTGGTCATTCCTGAATGAAACCTAAACGATATATTTTTTAAAGATGTATTTTACTGTTTTTGACAGAGACAGAGAGAGACAGAGAGTCAGAGAGAAGGGGGAGGGCCCAGAGCAGTCTCCATTGCTGTACATCATCAGTTTTTGACGTTTCATTCCACACAGATGGGCAAGGGCCACACTGGGCAGAACGTGGCCAGGGGCCCCCGCATGGGAGGCATGGCCCACAAGCTGGGGGCTGAACTGGGGACTCCCACATGGGAATCTTGCCCTGGTGAGAACTGAACTGGGTGCCTCCCACATGGGAAGCACACCCTAGTTCAGCATATGGGTCCACACGGGCCAGGGCCAGGATTCAATCCTCAGTTCCCAGGGCTGCAACGTGAACGCTTACCCCACTGAGCCATCCCGGCTTCCCCTCTAAATGATATTTTTACTTTGTTTGACTCCCTGATAATCATACCCTTTGTATAGCAGGAGTTTAAAATAATCTTCTTAAAATGGTCAAGTGCCAGGCAGGTTAGCAATCCCCTGGTTATCATCAATAGCGTACAAAGTGGGAACTGGTTCTCAGAAATAAGGTTATCAGAACAGGTGTTCTCATACATGATCAAGAGCAGGCAGGAAGAGAGAATCTGTGGCGAATTCCAAATTATGGAGTAGAGCTATTTTAAATCCCTATTATCAAAGATCAAGATTCATCCTAGGGACTGGAGTGAGGTTATGCTGGCAAGTTTGTCTAAAGCCAAGATACTTCAGTTGTGTGGGAAAGAGGCGAGCTGAGGCTCAGACCCAAACAGGACTTATTCATAATTTATTAGGTTCTAGGTACAGAGGGCAGGACATGCTCCTAGGACAAAAAGAAAGAGTCAGTGAGATAAAAGCCTTGGGATACAAAGAGATTGGGAATTGGTGACCAGGATCTTCCTGGGATTACCTGGGAAATCTATAGAAAGCGCAGGCAAACAGCAAGTAAAGATGCTCTTCAGAAAATGAATAGAACAGGATTGACCTAAGGGGCCTGGGAAGACATCAGTCCTGTGGGTTTCTCCTTCATAAGGATTCACAATAGGCTGCTAGATTAAAGTGAGGGGTCCCATGGCAAGGAGACCTGTCTCATTTTAATCTAGTATTTTCCAAACTTACTTGATATAATAATTAAACCCTGTCTTATACTTACTAAATGAGAAGAGACTTTAGGAAACACTGAGATGAACACTAACAAGAAGGCACAAAGGGGCCCATAAGGGAGTTAAAAAAATCTTGGAACATCTATTTCTACTTATGTTACCTCCTCCTTTAATATTTCTTATTTTCATAGGTTTTATAATGCTCAAAATGTATTACAGCAATAGGACTTTTACTTCATTTATATGAGAGTGCCAAAAAATATATACATATATTGAGATGTTATCTATGCACTACTTTTTGAAGTTAAGTTGAATTGTGGTAGCAATGTGTAGGATGATGTTTGCTTAAAAGATGGCGTTAATCAAATGAATGCTAGTGTCACCATGCGACAGGCAGGACAAAGAAAATGGTGCAAGCATGGTTGTCATTTGAAGAGTACGAGACCATTTTAAAGTGGTATTTGAAATTCGAAACTGTGTGGAAATATGACGACAATGGAGGCATGAGTATGCAACAGGACTTCTAACTCACCTAACAATTGTACACATTCGTGATAAGTTTGAGACGCACAGTAAATTAAAACAGCATGTGCAACGACACATGTGGACACTGGGTCACGGTTGCTCAAGCAGTAGTTCACCATAATCAGGAGCGTCTGCACTCTGATGGTAACCACTTTGAGCACCTCTTGTAACTGCAGAAGTGAAACCTGACTTGTATTCATTTTCTGTCATAGGAACTCTTTTTCTGGAATGGTCATCAGAGCTGTTATCGTATTACCCTTGATGCCTTAAATGTCATCAAGATATCTTCCTTTCAATATTTCCTTTACTTTCAGGTAAAGAAAGAGGTCATTGGGGGCCAGATCAGGTGAGTAGGGATGGTCCAATATAGTTATCTGTTTACCGGCTAAAAAATTCCTCACAGACAGTGCCCTGTGAGCTGGTGCATTGCCATGACGCAAGAGCCATGAGTTGTTGATGAAAATTTCAGGTCATTTTCGTCTACCTTTTTCATGCAGCCTTTTTGGTGCTTCCAAATAGTCAACTTGGTTGACTGCTTGTCCAGTTGGTACAAATTCATAATGAACAATCCCTCTGATATCAAAAAAGATTAGCAACATTGTTTTGACTCTTGGTTTGGACTGACGGAAATTTTTGGGCCACGTAGAATTGGCTAACTTCCACTGTGCACTTTGACTCTGTTTCAGGGTCGTAGTGATACAACCATGTTTCATCATCAGTGATAACATAGCCCAAAACACCGTCTTGCCTCTCCAAAAGGTCTTGGCAAACTTAGGTTCATTCTGCTTTGCTTTTGTTCATCAGTGAGCTCCTTCGGCACCATTTTTGTACACACCTTTCTCCAGCCAAGAATTTCAGTTAAGATTTTCCTGATTCTCTACCAATGTTGACTTGATCTGCTATGCTTCTCACATAGTCTGCTGACCATTTTGACATACAATTCAATGAATATGTGGAATGTTTCTGTCAGTTCTCATTACTGGCTGCCTTGACCTCTCTTCATCAGTGACACTCTCTCTTCCCTCAGAAAAACGCTATCCATTTGTACACTGCTGTTTTCTTCACGGCATTATCCTCATCGACTTGGACTAACATGCCCCTGATTTCACTTCCACTCGTGCCAAGTTTAGCCAAAAATTTAATGTTTGTTCATTGCTCTAATTCAAGCTCTGACATTCTCGCAGAGACACACAAAAACACTCAACAATAACGAATGCCACTCAGCAAGATACCGCCACACGTTGATATGAACACAGCTGTGAGACTCTGATATACCAAGATTATGCAACCTTACCAAGTTGTTTGTACAGTGCTGCCAATGTAAACACATGGTGGAAAGTTCACAAACTTTATTGTCAGACTTCGTATATTGAATATTACAACTTTAATACAGTTTTTTTTCCCTTTCTTAAAATGTGTATACATTTTTTGGTGTCCTTTGCACATAATACAACATGCATATATTGAGGTTACCTGCTAGGGTACCTTTTACTGATGAGAGATATATGAAATGGGTTTGAAGACAACAAGGAGAGGAATGAGACTACTTTTCAAGTGGACATTTTCTATCAGAATGCAACCCTAAATTTATACCATGTGGGACAATGAGCCTTGTTTCTCCTCAACTTTTGTTCTTTTGATGTCTGTCCAGGACAAATTCTAGACTCCCATGGTACCAGTTTCAGTTACTGAATGTTATTGGTGGTAAGTAGCAATATCAACTTAATATCGTCCGAAGATTTTCAAAGGTAATAAGCATTCTGCTCCTTCTGAGTAAATATGAAAGTAAACATTACATAGTGTTTTTATTGTTATTTGACTTATTTATTTATTTATTTATTTATTTATTTATTTATTTATTTATTTATTTATTTTTGAGAGAGAGAGAGAGAGAGAGAGAGAGAGAGAGAGAGAGAGAGAGAACTGAATTGGGGGAGCTCCCAGTTCAGCATATGGTTCCGCACGGGCCGGGGACGGGATTCGATCCTCGGTCCCCGGCGCTGCAAAGTGAGCGCTTAACCCACTGAGCCATCCCGGCTTCCCCTGTTATTTGACTTTTTAAAAGAAATAAATACACCAATAATTATTTCATATAGAGGTCTTCTGAATAGAAATGAACAATTCTTCTTTTCTTTCTAATATTGATATCTCTTATACTTAGAATCTAATATAGAATGTTTA
>PVKE010043616.1:0-13306 GCA_004027555.1 Craseonycteris thonglongyai | reverse complement strand
TTTTTCCCTGACAGCCCTCATATATATAAATTTCATTGTTAAAAATTAATACTATTTTTTATTTATTTACTTATTTATTTATTGACACACAGAGAGAGGGAGAGACAGACAGAAAGAGACAGAGAGAAGGAGGGGGGTCCAGAGCAATCTCCATAGTTGACATTAGTTTTCCATATAGTTTCACTCCACAGGTGGGCACAGGGCTGCGCAGGGCAGGAACTGGGCTGGGAGTCTCCCACATAGGCCCTGGCAAGAACTGAACTGGGGGCACTCCCCAGTTCAGCATATGGGTCTGCATGGGTCGGATCCAGGATTTGATCCTCGGTCTCAGGGGCTACAAAGTGAGCGCTCAACCCACTGAACCATCCCAGGTTCCCCATACCAATTTTTAAATTTGATTTTGGGTTACAGTCTTGCAAAGCTTTATTTAGGACTACAGTAAGTAAAGGTCCATGCCTAGATTTATAGGATCAGTGGAATTTGGATATCATATAGTATGGTTCCCTTACTTTTTGGAAGAAGAAACACAGTCCCAGACAGGTTTATTGATAAATGTAGAGAATTGTGTCTATATTTTATACCAGAATTTTTGATAAAATTTTTGATATCTAAGTGTCTGATACTTGGTGAGTATGGAAATTGAAGACGATTTACTAGATTGAAAGATTGTACAGACTCTAATAGCAAAGAGTGTATTCTTTTCTAGTTTTTGGTTGCTCTGCTTCCACATAGGTTAGCCAGTTTTGGTGCCATCCCAGATGAGACCTTGTTATCGTCTACTAGACCATGATTTTTTCTCCAATTTGCTCCGACAACATGTTAAGGGCTATTAAATAAGTTTTTTCTTACACCACATAATTTTATAAAGTATCCACTGAGCTTAACCTGTGATCCACAAAAGAGCAGCCAGATATGTTTCCTATTCATGAAATGAAATAGATACATGTGAAAAGTGAATAATTCATCATTTTTCTTTGTTTTTAAAGATTTATTTTATTGTTTTTAACAGATGCAAAGAGAGACAGACAGAGAGAGAGAGAGAGACAGAGAAGGGGGAGGGCCCAGAGCAGTCTCCATAGTTGTATGTCATTGGTTTTTGATGTGGTTTCATTCCACACAGGTGGGTGGAGGCAGTGCAGGCTGAGAACAGGGCTGGGGGCTTCTCACATGGGAGGCACGCCCCTTTGAGCCAGGAGCTTAACAGGTATGTGAGATGGTGAGAAGCAAATTAAGGACCTCCCACATGGGAAGCACACCTCAGTTCAGCATATGGGTCCACACGGGCAGGGCCCAGGATTCGATCCTCAATCCCCAGAGTTGCAAAATGAGCACTTACCCCACTGAGCCATCCTGCCTTCCCCTCATTTTTCAAATTATTATTACATGATGGTGTAATAGGAACCAGGTTGTATATTATAAATAATAAATAAGGAGGGCATATCTGAGTTGATTCTAAGGTCATTATCTGGTGATGTGTTTATTAAACACTGGGTAATTACTATCTTGGTTTACCCATTGAAACTACTTAACCTATTGAGGGAATAAAGATAGAAAAGATCAGTGGCTTATTTTGATATGCAGCAAATAAAGCAGCCTCCTTCCCCTGTATAGAAATTTCTGGTTTCCTTTTCCTCAGTTCAATTAGCTCTTCAGTTTTACTATTCTGCTTGTTCTTAGAATTTCCCAGTGTCTCTGATTTTAGCTAATCATTCAGTGCTTAAATCCCCAGCCTTAGTGAATTGTCCTAGAATTTGCAGTTGCCAGACATCAATTATCCTGGAACCCGATTTGTGTTGTCGAAATGGCCACATATTCTTTCCAGGCCTTCTGGACTCAACTCTTGGGCAGATAACACCCCAGGAAAAAGTGGTTGAGTGGAGGAGGAGGCCACAAGATCAATGGAGTTTCAATGATTTTGAAGTTAGCTTTTGGGCTAATGATTTCAAATTCATTAACTGAATCGCTCTGTCTTTATTTAGGGGCCACCAGCATATGAATTACACTTCAGGGGAAGCTTTGACTATCCAACCAGAGAAATCAGCACAGTCTTTGGGGGAAATTTTGAGACCCCCCCTTTTAGTTTAGTAAGTGGGAGAGCTCCATGACTCCCCAACAGGCATAGATAATGACCATATTCAGCAGGAAGTAAATACAGAAGAAAAGGGACCTTCAGCTCCTCAGCTTCCCGGAGAGATCTGGAGGAGCACATTTCTCAAGAGAAAAGTAGGCAGGCAGCTAGAATAGGGCGATCTCAGGACCCCTTCCATAGGACCCATCCTCCACCTAAGCCTTGTTATACCACCATTATAATATCATACATATGCTCGGAAGTTCATTAGGATATCAGACTGAACTCTGGGAAGGAACTTACACAGGTGAATAATGGTGATGTGAAGACCCCTATTAATAAAGACTGTCAATCAATAGGCCCCATGCCCAGAAAGGTGTAACCCCTTTAAGAAAAAAGGATAAAACTGCCCAGACCCCGATAATCAATGCCTTTTGAGCCACTTCTTGCTCAAGGCCTGCTTCCATCTCTTGGAAGTGTACTTTTATTACTTCATCAATAAACTATTCTTTCACCCCTGTACTTTAGTGTCTTGCTCAATTCTTTGTTCAGGATGCCGAGGACCTGGAGAACAATTTTACCCTGGTACTTTGGAATAGAGAGTATGGACTGTGTGCCACAATGAAAATTGTGGATGGACACTTTTTAGACCAGTTAAGATGGCTGCAATAGAGAATTTGAGACAATGCTTGTCATTATCCTTACAACATGCAGGCAATCTTTGTTTGAGTGTGTGCTTAGTCACTGCAAAAGACGCCTCCAGGCTTGTGGTGGTTCACGGACAGGGTTAAGAAGGATTTGAAGAGGAGATGTGATAAAATAGGGTTCCAAGGTTTACTGGTCATATCCTAAAATTGGGAATGAAAAAGTTACTCTTTTGTTCAGCGTTCAAGTTGAGAATTTGCCCTGCAAGAGGCAGTGGAAGGCTGACTTTATTTGAATATACTAGTACTTGGAAAGAGAAGAACTTAAACCAGCCATGAACAAGAAAAGAATGCCAGTTTTTCTGGAAACATCGCCAAAACCCAACTATTTCTCAGTGGCGCCAGAGGATTGTTTGCATTTCAATGGAAAAAGTTCTGAAAGCTCTGGAAACTGTTCCCAGTTTTACTTTGTCACTGAAAGGCAAAAGACACTGCTGTGAATAAGAGACAGAAACACTTGCTAGGGCTTTGTTAAAGTTAAGAGAAGGGACCTCTGGGAAATTTTAATTGTTCAACCCTTTGTCACAAAGCTGAGACAAAGTAGATTGAGTCATAATGGCAAATAGAAAATAAAAGTACTTTTATTTTCATACAAATGTACCCAATGTCTGGAGCCACTGTTCACTAACTAGTCTTTCTGAAAGGAAGACAAAACTTTCTAGGGTAAAAGACATGTAGTGGCAACAACATTGCAATAACATAACGATACTTCTTATAAGCATGTACTCATCATAAGTATTTAATCTTCTCATATATTACTAATACCTGATTAGGGAGCTTTGAGCTACCTAAGGGACAGTCTTCCAGAGAAAGAATCATACTATTTCTTGTTGTGATTTGGAAGGATTTTAAGTATACTTATAACTACAATCAAAAGTAGAAAAAAAGAAAACAGTATGGCACCTAAAATTATTTTAGGTCTCATGCTTCTATTATACAATATGCTTGAGGGAAGCACTGTCCAATAGAAATATAATGTAAGCCACGTATTTAATTAAAATTTTTTTGTAGCTACATGAAAAAATTAAAAAACAAACAGATAAACTTCATTATAACACTATATTTTATTTAATCCAATATATGTAAAATATTGTCACTTAAATAGGAAATTAATATAAAAGTAGTGGCAAAGCACTTTACAATTTTTTTTATTGTTTGAATTTTGTATGTATTTTATATTTACAATCTCCGTTTGAATACTAAAGTTTCACTGGAAATATACTTGATGGTGTCCAGATGCCATAAAAACTACAGTTGAAAGAGTAGATTCACAAGCATACTTTCAAAATTTTCAATATATAAGTTAACAGTTTTAAATTTTAAAGATTTATTTTTTATCTTTTTTTATTTTTATTGTTTTTGACAGAGAGAGAGAGAGAGAGAGATACAGAAACAGAGAGAAGGGAGAAGGCCCAGAACAGTCTCCATAGTTGCACATCATCGGTTTTCCCACATAGTTTCATTCCACAGGTGGACGCAGGGCTGCACAGGGCAGGAACTGGGCCGGGGTCTCACCCTGGTGAGAACCGAACTGGGGGCACTCCCCAGTTCAGCACATGGTTCTGCATGGGCCAGGGCTGGAATTCGATCCTTGGCCCCGGGGCTACAAAGTGAGCGCTTAACCCACTGAGCCATCCCGGCTTCCCCTAAATTTTAAACTACGGTAGTTAAAATTATATAAGCTTCCAAGTCTAATTTTTCAGTGTTACTAGCCCATATCAGGTACTCAATAGTCAACATGTGGCTAAGTGTCTACTGTATTAAACAGTGCACTCTAAGCAATTGCTAAATTTTTATTTTTATTATACTGTAACTTTGTTATTTCAAATATTAGCTCATCAAGTGATACTTTGAAAGTGACTGATGAGGCCCTTTTATGTAGTTATAGTTTGGAGGTGTATGATGCTTTGACCTGTCATTTGCTACAGGGGTCTGTTTTTCCGCTTAAGGTGAAGAGTACATATCTTGCTAGGATTTTTTAAAATTCTGAGCAAGGTAGGCCTGTGGGTCTCAGAGAGTCACTTGGTGGTGGGGTTTATGGGTGGGAGAGGAAGACGGATGGGTAGAACTCAGAAATGTAAACATCATTTTTCAGGTTACATGATATCACCACATATTTCCTGATTACGAAAATAGTGATTCTTTATTATAATAAATTAACAACATTCAGATAAACCTGAAGAGATAATAGAATCCATTCTTAATTCCACCCCCCAAAGATAACCCATGGTAAAACTGAACATACGTCTTTTCAGTCTTATAAATTTATTCACATAAAAATTGCTTTCTATGCAGATTCTATAGTCCTTAGAAGGTCCTATTTGAAGGCTGGTAGGGAAACATTTCTCACAAATGAACATATATTTCAGTCTTAAGAATATTTGCTTTCTGTTTCAATATTTAATCTTTTTAGAATTTGTCTTTATCAAGACTAAACAGTTGGATGAGCTAAAGTCTAGTTAAATGCTCAGTTTTCAGAACTGCCTTTCTCCCTCTGCTGCCCAGCTCACTATGAGAGGAAGTGTATTTACCTTGTTTTCCATCTTTGGAAGAAATCATTTGATATATTATCTTTATTAATAGTTTTTGATAGCTACCTTCATTTTCTAGTTTTCTGAGAAGTTTAAAAAATCATACAAGAGTGTTGAATTTTATCTAAGTTGCCAGTTTGGGGCGCATAAAGTTATTCATAATATTCTATCATTCTTCTTTTTAAAATATCTATTCTATTGTTTGAGAGAGAGACAGAAACAGAAAGACAGAGAGAAGGGGGAGAACCTAGAGCAGTCTCCATAGCTGTATATCATTAGTTGTGACATGGTTCATTTCACACAGGTGGATGTGGGGGCCACGTGGGGTGGGAACTCAACTGGGGGCTTCTCACATGGCAGGCATACCCCAGTTCAGAATATGGGTTTGCATGGGCCAGGGCCAGGATTTGAATCCTGGCCCCGACCTTCCTGGTTGCAAGGCAAGTGCTCAACCTGTTGAGCTATTTCAACATCCTTTCCTATCATTTTAAAAGTATCTATAGGATCTTTCATTCCTGGTAATGATAATTTATGCTTTCTCATTTTTATTGACAGTCTAATAAAAGTTATCAATTTTGTCAATATTTTTCAAAAAACAAACTTTTGACTTTATTTCCTTTATTATCGTCCATTTTATTGATTTCTTCTCTTGTATTTATACTTTTTTCCTTCAATATATTTTTTTTTAATTTTAGCTTTCTAAGTGGAATTTTGTGTCCTTGGTTTTAGGCCTTTTGTATATCCTGATAAAATAATTTAAAGAGAAATCTAAGCATTGCCTTAGCTATACCCAAATAATTTGGACATATTGTTTTTTTTTATTATCATTCAGTATACAATATTTTTCTGTAAGTTTTTTTCTTTGGTCCATGGGTTATTGAGAAATGTGTTGATTATTTTTTAAATATATGGAGTTTTCTTAAATATCTTACTGTTATTGATTTCCAACTTATTTTCATTGTGGTCAGGGAACATACTTTGGTTTTAATCTTATAAAATTTATTGAGACTTGCTTTATAGTTTAGTATATGGTCATTTTTATGAGAATTTCTACATCTATGTTTATGAGAAATGATCTGTATTGTTTTTTCTTTTAATGACTTTATATGGTTTGGGGAATCTTACTTCATACAGTAAGTTTGGAACTTTGCCTTCTTTTTTTTTGAAGAGATCATGGAGAACTCCATCATTTTGTCCTTAAGCTTCGGTAGAATTCAACAGTAAAATCATCTGAGCCTGGTGCTTTCTCTTTGGAAGATTATTAATTGCTGATTCAATTTATTTGAAGATATTCGTATATTCAGATTATTTATGTCTCCTTGTGTGAATTTTGGTAGTTTGTGTCTTTCAAAAATGTGATCCATTTAATCTAAGTTATCAAGTTTTTGAGCATAGAGTTGTTTATAGTATTCCTTTATTATCCTTTTAATGTCTATGGGATTAGTAGTGATGAGTCTCCCTTCATTTATGATATTATTAATTTAAAATTAATAATCTAAAAATAGCTTATCTCCTGCCCACTACAATTTTCCTGAATCTAAACATTCGGCCCGTCCCTTTTTAGTCTATAAAAGATTTATATGCCCATCAATGCTAATCTTCCCAATTGTCTTTTGGATCTTCCTCCTTAGCCTCCTCAAAGATTTTCTTTCATCAATCATTCTTTGCCTCCCATGTCTTCAACCTCTTCATTTTTGCTGGTTATTTCTCCTTATGTACACACATGCTTAAGTCTCTCCTATCTTAAAATAAATCTAAACCCTGAAGCTACCATTCTGTATTTCCTTTTATATAGGAAAAATTCTTGAAAGAAACACCTATAGTTTTAGTCTAAATTCTTCCGCTTTCATTTTACTCTTTAATGAACTCAGTCTGATTCCCACAGGCTACACACTTAGGTGTGTACAAGTTGCACTTTCTTTGGTTTTCTACACTTGATTTTAGCCAAAAGGCTGAGAAACAATTTTTCTTTGGTTTTCTGTCACATAATTTACTTGCTTATTCATTAATTTTGAGTAAACTCAAGTCATTTAGGGTTTTTTCAGCATCTTAAGGCAATGGCTGCCAATTTTAAGGTCCATACTTTCCCACTTTTATTTTTTTTCCAAGTTGACTTTAATTTCTAGGAGGCAGAAATAGCACCACAGTCTTTGGAAGGATGTGCTTGCTCCAGGGTCTCCCTCTGGCTGGTGGTACATCCTTTAAGTTCTTTACAACTCTACCATGATCTGTAGTACCTGTCATTCTGGCATTTTCTGAGATGAATGTTATCATGTCATAGTGTTTCCACATGTCATAGTGTTTCCACATGTCATAGTGGTCCACATGCGAGGAGTTGTGCTCACCCCTGTGTGCCCCTTTGGGTCTACTGCCTGGTAACTGCCTTTCCTTGTGGCTCTGGGGCACAGAGAACACATGTCACCATTTTTGTACTCTTCTCCTGGAGATTGAGAAGCTGTCTTAAGGTTTCTTTCCCAGATAAGCCTGTTCACCTACCATTTGGACTCTTTTGAAATTCCAGAAAGTACTTAATAATTGTTTCAGAATGCGTGTAGATAAAAAGAGACATTGTTGCTGTTAAAACTGCTTGCCAACTTCTTTATGGAACTAGCTCAGGATGAAGTCATTGGGACTGCTCTGTGATAAAAGACATCTTGTGTGATTACAGAATATCAGGAAGAAATGTCTTCTTTTAATTACATCTTTAATTTCTCTGTAATAAAGCAAACCACATGTAAGAGCTGCTTATTGTAAGATTTCGTTTTTGTAAAGCCTCCTATTGTTGGTCTTTCTTTCCTTCAGAGCTAAAAGGGGATTTAGGAATAACCAAATCTCCCTTCTTGAGTTTTCATAGGAAAAAACTGAGGTCCTGTGCAGGAAATGACTTGACCCAAATTAGATACAGGCTAGATTTGGCCAGCTTCCTCCAATTTCCAGTCTGGATTTCTTCCTTATTCATTGTGGTCTTCCTGTCTGCATACAACTACCAAAGAAATCTTCCTGAAACACTGCTTTGAACATGTCCATATCCCAATGCTTCTCTATGAATTGTTTAATAAAGCACCAACTCCTAAGTTCAGCAATAATAGTTCCCTAATCTACTCCCTCAACCCACTTTTCTTCTCACCTAAATTTTACTCCCAATCTGGAATACTCCCTATTATCAGTGCCATTCTATGCTTTCTTTTAAACATACCGTTGCCTAGACTGTTTGCTCTCTGTCTGGAAAGATCTTTTCTTCCTATTCCTCAACTTTAGTAGGAACCCAACTCAAGCTTTAGAATGTAGCTAGAATGCCATTCCTTTAATACATTATTCCAGAATCTTTGCACACATGGACAAAGTTTCTCATTTCTTTAAGTCATCATAAAACTTTCTTTACAATGTTATTGGGTAAAATTTGTCACATTCTGAGTGTCTGAAAATTTGCATTTTTCTCTTCTAATTAAGTGATCTTTGGTAAAGAATCTTATTCATATGCCCGTCTCCTACAGAGTCTGCATGTGCAAAGGAGGAGGGGCTAAGTAAAACTGTTAAAATTAAATTAAATTAAATATAATGGGAAAATATAAAACATAATCCCATTAAATTTAACAATAAAAAAATACAATAAAATATATCTTAAAACAAAGCAAAACAAAACAAAAAATAATTAGTACAAACAGTGCATGAACACTATAAATTATACAAGAGAGTTTCGTAGCTTTATTTTTTTCTGAGTTTGTGCCACTAATTATTCAGGAAAAAAATAGATGATTTACATTTGGGAAGAGCATCTTAAATTCAATTTCAGCTTGTAATTTTAGGGAGTATTAAAAGGCCCTCAAGTATTCCTATGAATTTTTATAGGATGATTTTAGTTTAGTCTGACATAATTAAAAGGACAGACTAGATGTCTAGGATTGTCTCTGTCAGCTTCTCCAAATCCTGGGTCAAGTATAAATTTTGCTCCATGATGAAAGGCATCAGCTTCTCATGAGGTCATTTGTATCAGCAAAGTCAGAGGTTTGGAGGCCATGAGAAATTGGTGCAGGTTACACTTTGGCCTTGCTCCTCTCCATTTCACGTCTGTCTTTCCACCCTGGCTGCCTACTCTGCTCACTTTAGGACCATGTCAGACACAAAAGCAATAGCCATACAGACTGTTTACCCAGTTCCCACGGTGGTATAAGGTCACATCCCTACAATGAATCCCTTATGATACATCAATCCTAATGATCCTATTTGTTGATCTAGCTCTGATGGATACAAAATTTGGTACTGGAAGGATAAAAACAGAACCATAAGAATGGGTTCTCTGAATTGATTTTGGCTTATCTGCAATTGGTTCTCTTAACTGATTAGCCTTAAAAGCATTAATGACACTCTTTACAGATAAGGAGACACTGGTAGTTCATCACATTTGGTAGCAAACATTTAACTTAATCTTCATATGTAATCAAGTGCTTATATAGAAAGTATGACTTTATGTGATCAAATATTTGCCACCATATTAGTGGAAATAAGGGACATAATGGATTGGTTGTTTGTTTGTAAGTAAGCTGGCGAGTTTGGGAAAAGAAAATGAGGAATTTATTGCTTTAAATTTCAGGTACAAGATCTACATAGAAGACCAGAAAGTCTCTATGAGTGCCCTCTCCCCTAAATTTTAATACTCGATTGCTACAGAACTGAGATTTTTGAAAATCAGACCTAAATTCTAATCCTGTGTGTATTATAGCTAGATTACAATATAAAATGGTTCTCACCTTCATTGGGTATCTTATGTTAAATAAAGCATAGATTGGGAAGGAAAGGGATTCTATACATTGAGATGGAGAAATATGGGCATATTCTCATGAAGTTGGGAATTTTGAATCCTTGTGTTCTGTTATAGTCTGATACCAGTAGATGCAATTGTTCCACCAGTGTCTGAGGAGATTTTTCTAATTTATAACTCTAAGCATCTGGGGAACATGTGTGGGAATGGATCCTAGGTTGTAGGATCAATGCAGATGGTCACTAAAGTTAGATCTGGTTGAAAAAGTTCAATAGTGAATGACTAGGAGTAATAGTGAGAAGATCATTGCTCCTTCAATAGTGGGAATGACCCTGTATAATCATTCTGTCATCAGATGGCTGGCTGATGCTGCTGTGGGCTGGTGATGGTGTTATATTGGCAGCAAGAGTTGGGATTGGGGTCAAGTAGCACAGTGTTCCTTTTCTGTTGGCAGTTTTGGCACTCAGTGGCTTTAGCTAGATCTACCTTAATGAATGGAAGTACTTATTTCTGAGGCTATATACAATGACCTGAATTTCTGCCCCTATAGCCAATTTATTCAAAGCCCATTGAAGTAGTAGCCAGGTTAACAGTGTCTTCACCCCATTAGATTTTTATCTTCCATTAATCTGGCGTGTGAATCCCACAGATCATACACATCAGGAAATCAAAGACTTCCAGGTGGCAAGAGACTGACACAGATAATATGTGGCAATAATTCATCAGATAATTATGTGATTTACTCATATTTTCTCGAACGGCCAAGCCTGATTCTATGGACAATACTTGTGCTACATAATGGATGGCTGTTGTGCGTATCTGACCTTATAACTTAATGGATCTGATAATCCCTTCTAAATAGGAAGCTGCAGTTATAGAGGTCCTTGATGTTCCATGGTCAGGTAGAGGTTCTAGTAGGTGCCAATAACAATGTTGTAAATGAAGGTAGTCTTAAACTGTAGAAGGCATGGCTGCAGCTCTAGAATCCAAGAAGTATGTGCTGAAGCTCTGCTGATGGAACTTGCCAGAAATTTCACACATCTTTATCCATCAGAGACATGTATGGTGCCATCAGACAAGCTTGTTCATGTGGCCAAATGGTGTAGCAGCTTGCACTTCAGCCTGGGCTTGCTTCAGGCTCCTCTGTTGGTCTGAGCTCCAAGTGAACTGGAAGTCTTCACGTACTAATGTTGGAAAAAAAGTTACTAACTTAATTTTAATTTTATTATTAAATTTGTTGGGATGACATCGGTTAGTAAAATTACATAGATTTCAAGTGTTTATTTTTATAATAAATCATCTGTGTGTTGCATTGTGTGCTCATCACTCAGAGTAAGCTCTCCTAACGGGAAGTCTCCTGAGTGGCTCTCAATGTGGGCTGGACCATGATTCTCAAGTGTAGTATTCGCTGCCCCCAAAGTCTAAAGAGGCCCTTCAAGAACCAAGCCTCTTTCTTAGTGGTAAAAGGTGCAAGGTATAACTTGAGGGAATGCCCCATGTCTCCCAGACTGCCATTCCCCTCAAATCTTTACTGACAAGGCAGACTCCTAAATTTTCATGAGATTGCACACATGTATTTTCCTAGGACATCTGGGGAACTTGCCATTTCCTGTTCTATGGGCAATGGAGCCTGATGTCATCAATTCAGTGAGCCAATGGGATGATTTTGAGAATGTCAAGATAGTCAAGGTCTCTCTGGACCATACTGAAACAGAAGGGAACAGAATTAACATAGCCCTGAAGCACGAGAATTAATGTTCCATCCCTTCTCTATGAAGGTGACCTGTGTTTGATCTTTTCTATTGAAGGAGAAGAATGCTATCACTAGATCAAAATCCACAAATTAGATGTCAGAGACTGTGTTGATTTGTTGTAGTGAAGATACCACTTCTGGCCAGCTGTCACTTGGTTCAGAATACAACAGCCCTTGCATAGGGACATAATGTAGAGAATCATCTTTGTATCTTTTAAATCTTTGAGAACTAATCCATCACTACACTTGGAATGAGGTATTACTTCTGATTTAGCATTTGGGTCAAGGCTGAAAGCAGTTTCAGGGGATTCCATTTGTCTTTTCCTATCATAATGGCCCTGGCTCCATAGCTAAGGAAACCAATGTAAGAATTATGCCATTTCTAAATATATCTATCCTAATTATGAACACAGAAACAGAGGAGATAAAGACAGAGTAGGTCTGTGAACTCATTGCAGGTTCAGCCACCAACTGCCTTCACTCTAACTGGAGGATCATGATGGTGTATCAAGGTCAGTTTAGAACCAATATCTTACAGATCTGAAAAAGTCTGGGTATTTCTCCAGTGCGTAGGTACCCTAACAAATGGTGGCAAGTTCTTTGAAAATATTGGGGGAATGTTTATGATGTATTCTAGCAGGAGTTTTTCAAACCCCCTTCTCAAGGGGATTTGATCTTCTCATCAATCAAGGCCCTTGGTCCATGGGACTCTGTCTGTAAACCAAAATAGGTCTAGAAACTGCATGAACATCTGTGATTTTCCACTGAGGCACAGGATTTTTACCATCTGCTCTTATGAGCTCAATTCTTTTTTTGCCTTTTTAAGAAAAATAATTGTGTTAATTTTCAATTACAGTTGATATACAATATTATATTAGTTGAACCACAGAATGATTATACATTTATAAAACTCATGAAGTGATCATTCCAATAAATTTATTACCCACCTGACACCAGACTTATACATAGTTATTACAATATTATTGATTATATTTTTTATGTTATATTTTACATTCCCATTACTATTTTGTAGCTACCAACTTGTACTTCTGTTTTTCTTTAAATAATGTTGCTAACCTCTGTTTTTTCTAAAAATTAATTTTATTGTTTGAGAGAAGGGGGGAGAGAGAGAGTGAGAGAAAGAGAGAATAGGAGGGAAGCCCAGAGTAGTCTTTTACACCATTAGTTGTGACATGGTTTCATTACACACAGGTGGATGGGAGGCCATGTGGGACAGGAACCAAACTGGGGGCTTGCCACCATCTTGGCAGTTACCAAGATGGGCTGCACAGCATGTGGGGTGGCATGGGAGGGCCGAGGCTGGGAATGAAACCCAGGACCTCGTGATTGCAAGGCAAGTGCTCAACTGCTGAGCTATCCTGGCATCCCCCAAGTTATACTTCTTAATCTTTTTCCCTTTTCACCTACTTACAACACCCTTCCCAGTTGGTAACCATCAAAATGTTCTCTATTAGTTTGTTTCTTTTTTTT